>CM044956.1:35665440-35728704 GCA_024516035.1 Bactericera cockerelli
CAGTATTAGCAGTGTGGTTACGGCTGCGTATGAGAGTACGTCTATGAACTGTACCCTAATAGAAATAGCCCATCTAAAATTATTGGTGTTCAAGTGAAAGTAGTCGCTACTTTTCTGCCCGATTTGTTTGCCTGCTACCCGCCGAGACCTTCTAGTAAGTCCTATAGTCAATCTCCTTATACGTTACATCAGATCTGTCCTCTGTACTCTTGGGGACTCATTTTTTTAAACTCTCGGTTAATCAAACGGCATTCTCATATGGACATTTATACCTTTTTCAGACTGAAAGATAAAATCATTTGAAATAACTTTGTAACGTTCAAATAAATATTAGATATGATCATAAGGTCTTGAAACGGTTTGATGTTTGATAATTTCAAACTAGTAGGAGGATTGTATACAGGGTGTAGTGTATAGGTTCCAGTAACAATAATTCAAATGTTCGTCAGATTGACAATGCCACATGAGAATAAAGAAATGAGCCCTTCTCGGAAAAGCCTTGGCCCGGTCGTAGCTACCAGTATCTCAGTAGGGGGTTTGTCATAATTGAGAAAACTATCATGACTATAATAATGCTTTTTCTGAGGTAGTTGTACCCCGGAACCGCTTTCACATTACTTCAGAGCAAAACCTTTACAACCACACCATTCCGGAAACGAAAAAAATCGGTCAGAATTTTCCACTCCGGCCAGAACTCGAACCCGCAAACTCCAGGGCGGCAACCAATGCTCTGAGCCTCGGAGGTTGGCATCATGAAGCTACCAGCTATTTACTGGTCCAAATCTCGTATTTAAAAAAAAAAGAGATTTTGAAATTGCTTAGCTTGATTTTGATATTGATGAGTTTGAATCTCAATTTTGGTTGGTCACCCTGTATGTAAACCCCGGCACATGGCAGTCTCTCCTACGAGAGTATGAAGGATTTACAATCCACAGACCGGGGATCTCTTAATCACCTGACTACTCTGGCCTAGAATAAATACTTCAAATCAAGATCCAACCATTCGGACTTGTCAAATCCATAATCGGAATGAAAAAAATAAACCATGAATAACTTAATCTCCGTCGGTGTTAGGATTTGTAAATCTTTTTTCGATTGAATGGAGAATGTGGGCGTCCTGTAAGCTTGAAAGGCAAACAGTGTTAACAGTAGTGTAAAAAATGACCGGATGTTAAAAAAAAAAACATGAAATTATAATTTGAACTAATTCAGCCATAAAGGGAATGAATGGCCAACCCATGCATATTGATAGAAACCTATTGATATCATATTGGATTAGTTCAGTTTTATGAATCAAAATTGTAACGGTTTCTTTGTATGGAAAAGTGAACTTGTTAAAAGGTAATTAATCATATATGAGTCCTACGTCCAATTGAAAGCTGTATTAGATATGTAAGAAGTGCATTCATCTGCCTATTGCATCGTCTTAAAAAAAGACGATATAAAACCAAGATGGTTACCAAAAAGTTTTACTGTACAATCTCAATTAATTGTGAGTTGTTAATAAGGTGGGTCTAGTTTTCTAATGGTTTCATGCAAGAGACCCAATTCACACGTCGTTTTTAGCATTGATAACCAGAATAATGATATCTAGAACAGAATAACTATGGATCTTCTCATTTATATAACTACCTACCTAATTAAGAGATATATTTACCAAGATACTCCTAGCGGCTGATGTACCTGCAATGAGAATTATTCCAGTCAAAATACCAGCATACCTCGTTAGCAGTTGTAGTGTTGTAGGAATATGAAATGGGTAATTCTTGCATTGGAATGAATGCAATTATTCTGTTCTGCTATTTCAGTTAAAATAAAAAGTCTCTAATCTAGGATGAAATTCAAAATGCTTATATGCAGAGGTATTAATTAATTAATTTATGTATAGCACTGCGCGGTGCCCTACGAATGTTTGGATCTAGGGCTGAGAGTAGGCAATAGTTTCCACCAATCAGAGGGCTCCAAATGACTGAGTACCAATCTGTGATTTGTACAAAGTCCTTGTTTGCTTTTAGTAAGTAGTGAGCACAAGTATAATAAGAATATCTCTCGAGCCAGCTTTAAGTTAATTCCCCAGGAAAAAAATAAATACATAAACTACTTATAGGAACTTAAATGAATACTTGCAAGGTCCTTGGATTGAAAGTCACTCAATACTTTTGTATAGGTATTTTAAATTTTTGAAGAAGACAAAATATTCACATTTGAGTATCAATAGGGAAGTAAGTAAAATATTTTTCCTCAAGAATGGATCTACGACTGACTTGGAATGAAAAGTGACCTTAAATCTCGTCTAGCACTAGCACAAGTGTTGAAAGATTCGTAAGCAAGAAGGTAAGTTGCCCACGGTTATGCCGATATTCGCTAATTAATATTTCTTCATAATTAAAGTTAATATTTTCATTCATTTTATCTGATTTCACAATCGGAACTTTTTATTCCGATGAACTGGTTTTCAAACAGTTACCAGGTTCTCACGCTCAGATATACAGGGTCAGTCTTAGTTAAGGTATTCAGGATCTAACTTTTAATCTTTAGAAATATTGCTTTTTGAAGTATTATGTATTGCTTGAGGGGTTATTTTAGAAATTTAAGGCTAATATTAAATGTACTTTTGTCAAATTGTTTATTCTTAGTATGTATTTGTGTTGTGTACTACTTATAGATACTCGTATTAGGTACAAGGAAATTCATCACTATTCTACATTCTTGAGATTTTAAATTTTTACTAACCTCCTGCATTCATCATATTTTATAATTGCATTCATAGTATTAGGTCTAATCCACTTTGCATTAAAAGTTAGGTATCACCCTGTATACTCGGCCCAAGTAACTCCTATATTGATCTCATTATATTTCTGTTTTTCGTTTTACTGATTCAGAATTTATTTGGAGCACTTTAAAATCAAGTTTCAAGTTAGCAGATTTTTTTTTTACTAATCCTTATGAAACTCTCATACTTATATTTTCCATACAAGGCTACAAGTTCTTGAGATATCTTTCCTGATAGCTATTATCATCCTTAATTAATTTATAAAATCTTCAAACACAAAATCCAGTCTGAGTGAACTACCCACCTCATTGCAATCAAAAAGTGAACCTTACCTTAACGTTACGCAGTTAGAAATTGTGTTCAAGACATTATTAATTCGTTTGGTTTCTATCAAAGATAAAAACTTGGAAAGTTGTACAGGCGGAGGCACACAAATAAAGCTGACCCGGTTTTGGTCTGAAAAAGGACATGTTGCCTCCAGCGGGCGTAGAGGCGGAAGATTGATGAGGGGGATTCCGCTGGCTTCTGGTGATATCAGAGAAATAATCTTTTCTGGACATTTTAGGGGAATTAAGAGCAAAAGTGTTCTCAAGTGGAAACTGTGCAAATTACAGAAAATAGTTCCTAATTACTCACTGCCAGCAGCCCGACATAAGCAGGATCATTTTCTGCTCGGAGATTGTTTCCCATTCATGAGGATGAGAGCCTGCGTTGTCAACTTCTCCTGGGATACTGATTCGCTCCGACGTGTTTCACAAACCGCAAGGTTAACTTCAAGATTAATACTGTCGAGGAATAAAAGAAATATTTTAAATTCATAAGACTTTTCCTCGGTCTCTTCCTCCTCCTTGGTGAGGATTAAAATGAAAAATGAGGGAGGCAGCTCCGAGTGGCGGACAGGAAGCGGAAGAGAGGAAAAGAGGAAGGAAGAAAAGTTGAAAAATGCTCTCGAGTTAGATCTGAAATGGCGTAATGACGCTTGGGTTGCGACTGGTAAGGAATAAATTACCAACAGAGAAAGGAAAATTTAATTAAACACCGACATTCATCTTACGTTGGATATATATTAAGTATTTCCAAGGATGCATGGATAGAGATTGGGGGTAGGCGTATAGGCTTGCGGTCAAAGGGGGCCTATTTTGCGGTTTTGAGGCATATTTGCATCCTGCCATCGTAAAGATTATGTTCCAAGAAAATCAAGTATACTTGTGTGGGTTTTTAGCTCTTTTAAATATCATCATGAACTCCATTCTCTCGACTCGAAAGTTGGGTTATCTAGAAGTAAGGGTATTTTGGTTTTGCTGTAAAAGGGATTCTGAAAAGCCCGGTCTATTCTAACCAATGAATTTTTTCGTAGACAGCAGGTAAATTTCGATTATCACCTTCTGGTGAATTATTCTGACAAAAAATTACTAGGCGTTAATTGATTTCTAGTTCAATTTATACTTGATTAAAATTTATCCGACTTGTAATACACACTAGGTATTGCAATACCTTTAGAAGAATATATTGCGCCTCTGCATGAATTAATTCAAGTCAGGGTTCTATCCTATACCTTCGTCAAAACCCCTTGCCTGAAATGAATGCCAGGATGATATTCATTCAAATTGACAAGACACAAAACATATTATACCAGAACAGACTAGAGTAACCAGTGGTGTAGAAGTTGCCTTCACTTCATTCAGAAGTGAAGGCAACTTTAAAAATTTGAAACATTCAAGTTTTTTTACTATTGGCATAGTAACCCAAAGTAATCACTCCTTTTGAGGAATGATTCATGCTTTTCTGCAATCAATATCAGAATTTTTTGTTTGTTTGTTTTTTTTTTTTTTTTTGTACTGCGCTCTTCAGACATGTTTGAATCTCAGATTGCTAGTTCCAGACCTTCGAGAAGAATCAAATTGATATTGAAGTAGTTTTCTTCTAAGGACATCTCTTTCATGGTATCAGATGTAGCCGCCCGCCACCAATGCCACTTTTAAATTATTCACTTGAGCTTCATCAATACTAACCAAAGTCAATCTACCTGATGATAAAGTAAACATTTCACAGAAAATGTATGTACCAGGAATAGCTCCCACGCAATCTTGAGGAAGCTATTTAGCTAGTTATCAGAGTTCTCCATTGTGCTCTTACTTTGGAATTATTGCTGCTAAAGGAGGATGTAAATTGTGCAGAGAGTTGGTGAACTTTTTAAAAAGTTACAAGTTAACTCGAACTTGACTAATGAATGCACATCAAATCATACAGGAGGGCTTTCTAGTCTGTTCGTAGGTTTCCTCAATTTTTATGAGTGGTATGAAAGTTGCTGAACTAAGGAACCTGATGACAGCCGGTTTTGAATTTCAGCTTACCCATGGATTTTTTATGAAAATTTATATTTAAATTTTATTGTTCTAAAATATATGTTAATCCTTTTTCAAAGACCATTAACTGCTTTTTAGTGCATACGGTTAGTCAGTAGAACCAACCTAAAACATTTGAATTATGATACCTACCTTCTTTCAGAACACCCTGTCAGTAATTTCAACTGAGCCTCCATAGTTTCGCATTAATTAGACGACTGATTCGGAAAGTTTAAAATACATATATCTCCTCTTTCTCATTCAAGACTCCTCCCTGTCCCAAGATTCACTTTTAGGAAGTATGAGGAGATAGTAACAGGCCCCTGTAACTATGTCTTAGTTACAGGGACATCGCTTCCAATTTCCTTCATTTAAGGTTAGCCTTTGAAAGTCCTATTCCTAATATGTGGACTTGTAATGTCCTAGAACTCCTAGATATAATGTAGAGACATTTGTCAAGTTCTGCTTCTCTAAATTTCAAATTTTGCTTTGAGGGATGAATTTTTAATGAAATCTAAAAAAACATTTTTCCTTCTTACTTCCCTCCTCCATATCCTAAGTCATGCTATAAGAAAGCGAAGTGGAGGAGAGCCAGATAAATACCAGGAATAAGTTCAAGGAATACTACAGATAAGTAATTTTTATTCGATGTACTGTTCCTTTTTTTCCTGGAGCTTTCACTTTAGATAATTTAGTTGTCTAGCTATCTGTTGTTCATCGTGAAGTTTTCCTGTTTACCTGCCTCTCACCCCTATTTGTACTTTATTTTTTCTCTGCATTTGTCCTTTAGACTTTTTTTTTTTAACCTGATGTATCACCTGATTTACCAGCACATGCAAGTATTGTTCCTTTAAAAGTCCTGTGCTGCAAGTGTTATCTAGTGGTTACAAATATTGTGCTTTGTTCACACGGCCTGCTTAGGACCGAAGACTTCCTTTTTGCCAGAAGTTCAAAGAGTCTCACATATTTGTCAAATAATGGGTTCAATCTTTCATCAGTATTGTTTGTACCACAGTTCTTTCGACTGTTCTATTTCTATCATTGGTACTGCTTCTTTTCAACTCTTCTCATTCAATCTACTCACTATACGTTTATTCCCACTCAGCTAATTTTCTTATTCCAGGCATGACTTTGTTTGTGTGTGAGGAATATGAAGGTTGTTAGTTGAGATATATATACGTTTAAAAAGAATTGTGGGCTTTTCTCCGTACTGAGAGGTTCGAAATTTACACGATATTAAGTACCTTCACATGTTCTTCAATCAAAAGCTTTGGTGAATGGAATGGAGGGGATGATGTGTTGAGAATCTACTCCTCGTATCATGTCCCAGAGGAGAACGACCCATACTCTTTCCCTCACCTCTCTCCTTCATTCACTCCCATTTTCCTCGTCAATTCGTCCTCTATCCCTTGTCAGTTTTCCCTTTTGAAAGGCTTATCTAAAATTTCCTGTCAGGTGAAAGATTTGACATTGCTATTCAATTTGTGACCTGAAAAGCTACGAGTCTAATAACCTTTTGATATCTTTGAGTGTTCTCGCGATTTTTCTTTTTAAATTTGACGACCTCAGATTTGATTGAAGTGTTTTTTGCGGGGTGGCTGAAAAGTTTTGGGTAAGAGGTAGGAGGTATACGCTTGTTGCCGCTGTCACGAGCAAACTTCATATGAGAGAAATAGGCCAAAAGGTGACGAACTCATGTATGTATTAGAAGTAGAAGGTACTCCTTGAGCACTTGAGCTCACTGCCTCATTCTATTTTGAGATGCGAATGTTGTGTGAGGAAGAATAGAACACGTGTCAAGGGAAACTCAAAAGTCAACCGCAACTATTTTCACTTGAAAAGCAATATTATCTTTTTTTATGCTAAAACAAAATTAATATTTTCCTTGCAACGAGGTAACTATGAGAAGAATATTTGAAAACAGTTTCCTCCATATAAGTTTTCCAATGTTACCAATTTTGGAAACAATGTTTGTATTGTTCTCTGTTTTCCCGCGTCTATTTGTATGTTTGTTTAAAATGAAATCATTTCAAATGTTGTGAGTTTTTTAATTTAAAAGTTTCTCTCACAATTTTTTTTCTCCTCGAACTAATATCGGAAATAGTTTGATCCGAAGTTTTGTTGAGCTTTTGTACATTTCTGGGGCAAAAAAAGAAGCAAGAAGCAGTTTGAAAGTTTTTTTCTCTCTACTTTCTATCTTTGTTTCAGTCCTTCAGTATTTGCAAGATAGCAATAAATCATAATATGTGAGCCAAGGAGCATAGCGGGGTGAAAAGTTTGATCAAAGTTGAAAAAAGTTTAAACAAAGAGAAGAAGAGTTTGAGTGCAGCAAACATGTCCAATGTCTAGATTATGCTCTAGGAACGAAATAACGAGTGCATTTGAAATGTAGAGTAAGGAGAGGGGCTGTCAGAATACTGAACTGGAGATGGCAAGGAAAGTCTTGGCTCACTCAGGCATCATCCCCCGCGGGAGTAATATCTGCAACATGCAGTCAAGTGAATGCGAACCCTACCTACTCTATGTACCTGTACACACTTTTACAGTACGTATTTACCTAATACTACTCTTACATTGTATCTCCTTTAAATATCTAATCAATACTCGTTTATCTCGTTATACATACTTATATATTCGAAAAGTCGCTGTAATGTATAAATCTATTGCCTTTATGAAGCTAACTTACAGTACAACAAATTAGTGCCAAAGTTTCT
Source organism: Bactericera cockerelli (assembly GCA_024516035.1). Taxonomy (NCBI): domain Eukaryota; kingdom Metazoa; phylum Arthropoda; class Insecta; order Hemiptera; family Triozidae; genus Bactericera; species Bactericera cockerelli. The sequence continues at coordinate 35,673,273 of CM044956.1, forward strand.
TTGCAAAGTTTGTATACTGTTCTTTTTCCATTATGTTTAAGAGAAGATGATGGTCAACTGATGTCATACTTCACTCCACGAGATATCATCTCCTCGCCTTCTACAAACAAAACCTCTTGCAACAGCTCCTGCTTTCAAACAGATAATTGAAAAACGAAAATAGCATCTTGCAGTACACAAACCCGAAGAAAACAAAGAGGCAGCTCCCTAAACGTGATTTCTATCTTTCGCAACAACATGATGTTGTCCCATTTGCATTACCAAGCCGTTAGCAGAATATGGATTCTCCACGTAGATTAACATTTTCTCCCTCTGTAGCTGAGGGAGAGAAGAAAAGAAACACATTCGAAAACACTTGACGAGGCAAATAAAAACTGTTTCAGAAAACACATTCTGCGTAGGTATAGAATCTACCCCCGATGGAAATGCAACCTTTTTTTTAGCCTTCCTTTGAGTCTTTTGTGGAAAGAAAGAGGGAAAAGTAGCGTGTTTCACTGTTGGCTGTAAAAGGTGGTTTTTCACCCCACATCTTTTGTGAAAAATTCGTTGTTACTTCAAAGGTTGTTTTACTTTGAAGGTTACATCAAGGTGTAACGACAACTAGTCAATCTTGACAAATTCAATAATGAGATACTATGAGTCTCTATTATCCCTAGTTTATACCTAAAAAGTGCACAGTATTTTACCTACTACTAGGCTTTGTGCATATCTAATCAGTTGCAATTTTCCCATCATGGACAGAAGCACAGAACAACAATATTTCATTCTTACCTGTCTTCTTTTTACTGTGGTTTCTACTTAAATCATACTTGTTTTATTGGTATTCCTGGGACTTCTTGGTTTAGAACAATAGTCCAAATACTCTAAATAAAGCGCTACTTAAAGTGCAATCCTCAAGCGTATAGCCTACTTGCAGCTAACGTTCGTCACCAACGCTAACATACTCAGGAGGGTGGAAAAAACTGCAAAAAAGCCTGGAAAACCTATTGAAGAAGTATAATTACAAAACGTGACAAGGAAGCGGCGCAGAAACCAAGGGGAGCCTTTGAAATACAAGATGAGAAGAGAGATGTTGTGAAGTGAAGATTTGTGGAAGGATAAAACCTGGGACTAGCAAGAGAACAACAGGGGTGTCTGGACCAAACTTTATTGAGTTGACAACAACTTGAGAAGGGATGTACAACTTCTTGAGAACTCTTTAGATCCGCCAGTCTACACGTCTTACTATAAAGTTAAATTATTGTACTCTGTATGACCATATAAAACATTGGATGCAAAGTAGATGTATAGTGTATACGTATGCACACTGCTACTCAAAAAAGGTATTTTTATTAAAACATACGTATGAAAATATGTACTGAAAATCCTTTTCTTGTCAGACACTCACTTGATCATTCAAAGTTAAATATAATTAATAATTCTCCGTAGGAAGTTTGTTATGAATGTGATGACAGGAACCACATAATATGGCGTACTGTTCCCCGGAGTCTGGAGATGGCATCCCATGCACGATTCTCAGAACATAGTTGTTCTGTGAAGTGAAAAATAAACCCTGCAGTACCTCAGCATAACATACAGACATAGGTAACAAAGGTCGAATAGGCTGCGAAAGTAACATGGGTCAAAGAAATTCCCAACATAACTTGGGTCGTTTCAGACTGAAAACAGAGCGGCTAGCCTATTTTACAAGGAATAAAAATCCAGGATACAAAAGTGTAGTAGCCATAACGTACGAGCTACATAAATGTATTGCTCATAAAACATGGGCGAAGAACCCTACTGTCGCCATTAAAGCAGATTTAAATTATCTTTCCTTTAAATAGGAGAGGGAAATGGTTAGTGACAATACTGGTGGAAGCAACGGCGTACTCAACACTCATAAATATCCCCAGAAAATTGAAAAGCAATTTTCCATAAATCGGGATATTTCTTTCGGGAGAAAAACCTTTTCACTACGACATCGCCAGGACTTTCCGAAAGTTCTGTCTCAGGGTGGATGTTTGAATAGTGAGCTTGTGAAGATGCCAATTTTTAATCTGTGCATCCCTCTCTTCCTAAAGTTCTCTCAAGAGACAGTCTGCCTGTGTGAAATTTACGAGTTAATTTTCTCAAGTATTAATTTTTGGAACTGATGCAAGCAAAAGAAAGTTGTGAAGAGTAATTGATTATGAAGTTGTTAATGTAAGAAAAATCTAGGGAATTAAATTATATTATTTTTCTTTGGAACAAATAAAAAATCTAGAGCAAACTTATAGTTCAAGAACTACAGACTGTTCAAACATAACAAAAAGAGCAATAAATTTCCATTTCTGTGCATTATAATTCGCAAGGAACAACGAAATGCTGGGATTATCAGCTCAATACTTCGACATTTGCTACACTTATTTCACTTATTTGCCATGTTGTGTTGGTCATGGTCATACTAGTGCTCTTGATTTCCTACACTGCTCCGGGAAGCGGGACCCATGTAAAGGTCTCCCAAGACATTACGGTACAAAGAGACGGAGGAATGCAGAGCATCTTATTCCCGCTCTCTCCTTCCACATCCTTCTGTATGAAAATGTGAATAAGTATGAAAAACGAGTTGAAAAAAATGGGACATGCAAACCATTTTGAAGAAAATCGCAGGTCGTGAAATATTAGATGCAGGAAATTTAATTTTATGTCCCTCTCCACTTCTTCTTCCCTTGGACAGGTACTTCTTGGAGATGATACATGCGAGGTGGATATCTCCGCTAACCTCACACTATTTGTTACCAGGTGCAGGATGAGTGGATGAGCGGTAGTGTGGGGCCTGTGGGGAGTGCATTGCGCTCTTGCAGCTGATGGCATTTGTCGCTAATCATTATCATATGAGACCAGACACAAAGAATGACACAATGTCTGCGTCAGCTTTGATCGTGAAAAAGATCAACTCATGACAATTGAGATGTGATTATAATATACTAGCGGGCTGTCGCCCGCTTTGCGGGCCGAGGCATGGCCGTGAAAGCAAAAAATCCTTTTTTCCAATGACAGGTGTTGTAGTGGGATTTTCGAAAAATCCCGTCTTATTGCACATCTAGACTATAAGACAAAGCTACCTACCAAATTTCAGCTTCCTAGGACTTACGGTTTGGGCTGTAGAGCGATGATCAGTCAGTGGTCAGTCAGTCAGTGACTTTGACATTTATATATTAAGATAAGTAGTATACATAGTATAGTAGTGCTTTATTTAGACTGTCAGCTCAAGACAGGCAGTCAGTCGGCAGTCCCATTACTCTCACAGTGCTCTGGAGTGTAACGTACTGGTACAGTCCAGAGAACCACCATTTTCCCCGGTATCTCCGACATAAAGACATTGGCCAACTATATCCTGTATCGGTGGACGTTTTGCTGTGAAAACAGGAAATCCCATGTCAAAGTTCTTGATGCAGAGGATTGAACAAGCAATCCAGAGAGGGAACGCAGCCTCAGTTATAAGATCTATAGCAAAATCGGGACTTGAAATGTTTATGTTTCGATCTGCCATGTTTCCCTTCCCCGTGTAATCTTCTCATGGAGCATCAACCTGTTCTAAGGGGTGTGAAAAGCTGCATCCCTCCACTACAAATTCAATCTGCACTCTATAATTAGTATAATTTGTCTAATTGTCCCTCATTAATTCCTGAAAAGCAAGGTCAAGCTCTCCCAATGCACCAGTCCCCTCCTCCTCCTCTTCCCTTGCTTTTCCCCCTCCCACTCGCCTTATTAAAAATCAGATAAGGGGAGAATTTAATGAGCAGCCCCAGGATCATTTATATCTTGTGACCTACATATTCCGTTTCTCCTCATAGGGGCTGGTGTCACATTTCAAACTCCAACCCTTCAGAATTCTAATGTCACCCATACATAATATATGTACGTATAGGTATAATATTTTCAGAACTCAATACATGTGTGAAGTAAATATTTCTTTACCCCTTGCGTAAAAATCACACAGCGATTCGCACAAATAATGAGATTTATGATATAAATTATGAGTATTTCTTCTACGAGAAGTTCCATACTCAACGGATACACTTGTTATTTTCCTGCAAAGACAATTAAATTTATGCACACATGTTCATGGTTTGACAATATCAAATTTTATTAATCTATGTGTAGAATTCAGAGGACACGATGTTTGATACTGGAACATCACCAACACTTTCACTTAGTTTTCGACCATTTGATTCGAATTATTCGATCTTCCCTCGTTCAAGAACATCCGTAAACAACTTTTACCAGTGTGTTCTATGTCTGAGAATTTCCACGTATTTTAAATCGTATTCCTCGTGTAACTGGCCCATGCCCGCCCCCCCCCCGCCCCCCTTCAAAGCTCAGGGGGCGGGGAGAAGTTTAGCTGTCGTTCAAGTGCTCTTCAAGCTCCTGCTCACACAACCAAACACGCCACCGCTTTCAGCATATTCTCTGCTAAAGCTTCAATTGAATGAGCGAGAATTCGAACACGTTTATTTATGATCCTTAGAAATTTATTAACAATTAACGGACACAAGAAATATACCACCGCTCTATCTGATATCCAATGGCCCTCGTGCAAGTTCTGAGTGTATTGCATTCATTTGTTTATGTTTAATATTGCAGAGGATTGCTTTATTCTTTCCCGTTATTTGTCGTTAGTTTAATTAGCGAGTTGAAAATTAAGAGTGATGCCAAAGGACTTTCAAGAAACCAACTCCATAGTGTGACTGGTGAGATTATATAAAGTTAGAGAGGCGATTAAAATCCCAACTTTGAAAAGCTTCGCTGGAGCGGGTTAAGTATCTCGTTATGGGAACTGCGATGGGTGAAAATTCAATCAACATAATTTTAATGACCCCTCATAAACTGCATAAGTGTCACTCATCGTTATGACAAAGTCAAACCCGTGGCGCTGGAAAACTGCATGGGTTTTATGTTCATTAGGAAATTAATCACTGTAATTAGGTTTATCACACTTCGCGTAGTTCATTCTTCACTTTACCAGGAGCGTCTTGAACTTATATGGCTTCAGTGTTCAGGAAAAGTTCAGACAGACTTTACTATTGAAAAGATATTTTTTTCTCGAAAAAGCCTAATCATAAATGATTATTCTACTTACATATATTATATCTTTTTTTGGGGAGGGGGGGCATAGAACTTGAATTATTCAACAAAGCAAAAAAAAAAATATGATATGAAATAATTAAAAATTATAAATAACAATAAAATGGTTATTTATAATTTAATTATATCTATGCTCAATTGCTCATACTTCAGAAACCCAAGTCTCGTTTCTCATTGGCTTCCATCGCATAGCGATTGGTTTACATAACTTTAGCTCACATTTATTGAGCTGTGTGACACTTGTGTGAAAAAATTGTATGTTTGTAGGAATAAAAATCTATTCAGATCGAAACAGATTCCACCTATTAATAGCTCACATGTCTATAAGTACAAGATGCGTCTTCTGCTAATAGGAATATTATTATGTATGTAATCTCGATCTACGAGTATTCTGTACGTGTCAGACATTTCCTCCCACTTTTCCGCTGATAAACGCTAATAATGTGCTCATCATATTGTCCTTATGCTAATAGTAGTAACAAAACTAAGGAATTATAGATCTTGAATTGGATATTGAGAACATTAGTTCTTTGACAGTGCTTCACTAATTGTTCTACAACAATAAAAAAGTAATTAAGTAGATCTACTTTAAATCAAATATTTATGTTTACCAAGTCGTAGGAAGGATCCTTCTTTATCAAAATAAATCGATTATAAATAGAACAACAAATCGCTGTCTCCTGCAATTAGAGAAGAAAGAAACAAAAACGTTGTTAACTAATAAAATTTCGAGACCCCATTAACTTGTAACTTGGGGGTCCTCTTACTAATGGGGATACTTTGTTGTGTCCTTATTTACAAAATATATGGGGTGACACCACCTTAAATACCCCCATGATGGTGTCATGTCTCTTGAAAATCAGAGCCTCATGGAAACCTCAGCCATCACCCTCGTCCCTTCACTGCAACAAATGAGTGAAGAATGTAGACAAGACAGTGATAGCTAGAGCAACATAACACTTTGAATTTTCAATACACAATATCTACAGTATGTATCTAAACTTTTAGTTCCAAAAGAAATGTTATGCAACAACCAGAAGAATCTATCACCCTCTTAATCTTATTACTCATTCTGTTGATCGTAAGAGGAGGCAAAGTTCATAAACTAGCATAATAAACTTGATGTTTTTTTTTTTTTTTTTTTTTTTTTTTGGCATTGCTTATTCTCCTTATCATGGGAATTTGCCATACAGCCAACTTGATGGTTTAAAATACAAATAAACAACTTCTTACTCATAGTAATAGTCATTGAAAGTCTCCCAATAAATAGCTCAATCACGCAGCCTGCTCTTCTCCTCGCCCCCCGGCTACAGGCTACACACTATCCATGCCGCCTGGAAGTCTAGCGGCACGCTTCTCACCCCCCACTCCCTCCTCTTATTCTCTGCTTGACGCTTCTGTTCTCAGGCGAGAATTCACTGCAGACAGCTCTCGCTTATCATTATTATCATGAGAGGTTCAAATTTTTAATTAAATCTTCCCCCGTCTTGTGCCGCCGAAAGTACGGACACCAGATTTCGGAGCAGCCTCCTCGCCCCCTCCCCCCAGAATCCTTTTCCTAAGCGAGCGGAAAATTTTCTGTCCGAAAAAGTTTTCCAGCGTGCGATTTTCCCGAACAAAGAAAAGTCCGGGGAAGATGAGAAGAAAACTGAGTGTAACACAATTTTCATGAAAAGTTTATTTACTCTTCTCCTTCTCCCCCTCCTCCCCCTTCTTCTGTTTCTCTTGTTCTATGAAAAGAGAAAAAAGTTTTCTCAAACAAAAACTTCAAATGTGTGCAGAGAAATGATCGGACAAGAGCATTTTAGGGAGGCTGATGCTTCATGAGGAAAACAAACCAAGACAAAGAAAAATTATCCTTTTTGCTTGTTGCAAACAAATCTCTCAAACTCTAGACTTTTCTTCTGGCGTCAGCCAACTATCATCAATTTTCATATTCGCGAAAAACTTCACTGATTAACTCACTATGTGATAGCGATAGGTATTACCAACAAAACCGATATTTCGTGTCTATAAATTGTGAAAGGATTTTCTGAATCACCAAAATAAATCTTGTTCAATAAAGCTTGGTTTTAACTACTTATTTTTTCAGGATAAAAAATGAGTAATCTTCCCAACTTATAGACATCTTCCTCTCTTTAGGACAGCGAGTTTAATATTGGTAGCAGGTCTTGCATTTGATCATTTTTTATAACCGTAGCACCTACCAATTCAATTCACCTAAAAAAAGCAGATGATGGTTCATTGTTTACAGATGTTGGCCTAATAATTCTGGATTGACTAGGGGCATTGTCAACAGCAACTTCCGTCAGTAGAAATCTGTTTGAGGGCTGTGAAAGTTCATCACAGGGTATCCCCCGCTCAGCCCTGTGTCATTTACTCTCTCCTCTGCTCCTCCTTGCACCAACTTTTTCCCTTTGTACAAGTTGCTCACTCTGTATGTCTTCATCTCTCACCAGGAACTCTCATCCCTTCAAAATGTTTTCTCCCAGGAACTGTCCTTCCCCCAGCCTTCACAAAAAAAACCGCATGGTGGTCAAGTTCAAAGGAAAAATCTCAAGTTCCCAGATGGACAACTTTTTCTCCCTCCCCTTACTTCTCCGCGTCTCATCTCTCGAGAACCGCACAGTTTCCTGGCCGCTCTTTTTCTACATCTTGACTTGAAATATTTTCATTGTTATGAGCAGGCATCTTGCGAGAGCCTGCCTAGGTAATTTTATTACGAGGGAAAAAGTAAAAAGCGCAGAAAATTTCGAATTAGATTATAAAAGTTTGGCATCTTTTAAACTTTGACCGTGGGGATGAATGGAAATCACGGCGCTCTTGTACCTTCAAAGAATATCAGATGTGCGTGTGCAAGGCTGTGTATACAATTTATGGCGGAATTCCTGAACATAACGTGAGTGAAATAATTCTTTGGACCGCCCTTCTGTAGACTCATAACCCAATGCAATGAAGAAGGATTTATTACGATGCCGGATTATCTACACTAAACTTGTTGTGGTTACGACTTAACGAGTAAATTGGGCTCTTATTTATTTTTTATTTATTTATAAATATTTGGATCAAGCTTTATTTACATCTTTTATATACAATGAACATGGTAACAAGTTAGAAATAAATATAAACAAAGCCTGATCAAGGGTGGTGATAATGCCTTCGGCATTCTCTTCCACACCACCCTTGTACTCACTCTTGTATTCACGTTGGGTACATCAAGTACCTACCTGCCAAAACAAATCTTCAAAGCTCTCTGTTTTGTCTCGTATGAATTGAGCATGGGGTGTTGATTAATCGTGGTTACAGGAAAACCTTTAACCTTTATAGAGCTTTTTCTAGGAATGATTTATGGTTGTTGCAGTCGCCAGTGTCATTGGAACAAATATTAATGAATAACCTCGGAGTGTGCCAAACCATTCTAAATTTACCTGAGTGTATGAATGAAACAAAAATAGCATATTAGAAAATTTATTTCTTAGAAACAGTTTGCTAGGGTGGACGCTGGACATCCGTGTATGTATTCTTGATTTGAAATGGTTATAATGACTTCTTGATGATTAAATGCACCCAGATCGTAGAACAGTCTTGAAAAATTACATCTCAAGGTTGTTTTATATGTATTGTGTGTAAATACTATATAAATGTTTAAAAAATCCTTTTTAATTTCCTTATGATGTATGTGGATAGCAAAATTACCCATTGGCTATAATATCGTCCAATTTTAAATGATATCAGGAATACCTTATAGCTTTGTCTCATACCTTAGAGCTATGTGACAAGAATTTTGAGCGTGTTTTTTCACTTAACCATTAGAAAGTGAAAATCTTGATTCACCAAAATCACCACCTGTTTTTGAAGAATTTTATCGGTGGACCACTTGTTGCAGAATATCATGGCTCTTCGGCGGATAAGTAAAAGCGAATCATGTTCGCTCCAGTTGATCAAATGTCGTGAATTTACAGAGCAAGGTTTCCAACCCGCAAACTGCCGGGTGCAAGTCAAGTCTTGGCCCATGCGGTGGGAAATCTTCTCCGACATGGCTTATCTGCCGTGTAGCAGGACGGATGTTCAGCAACATTGTTATAATAATTACCGCTGTTAATTAATATCTTGGAATATCATTAGAAAATATGAATATACACAAGACGAGATGATGGTAAGATAGGATCGTGGGAAGAGTCTAGGGTTCGGTTCCAGTGAGTGGCCACAGTGCTTGTGCCTCAGCGCTACCAGGAGTGCTTAACCCTTTCTTCACTGGATTTTAAAGTAAATTTTTTTTATAGGTTACAAGATTTGTCAATTTGTCGTCCTGCAATTTTTCTTTTGTTCCACCGACAAAAATGTTCTTATTTTCTCGCTTCATCCGTTTTCTTTCTTTATCTCTGTCATTCAGAATGTGTGCTCCAGGTAAGTTTGAGCTAATATCAAATAAAACAGTTTTCTTGTTGAATCGACATCTGCTGTCTTAAAATCTGTAGATTAAGGCTTTTCATGAACTTAGCTTATTTAAAACTAAAAGTACATCATGGTTTCCTAATTTAGTTCATACCAACTTCTTCTGCGAATGGTGTGAAAATTTGAACGGCAATTAGACATGTTAAAATAGTAATTTGACAGAGGATATAACAGGCAAACAGAGTGTTCAAAGCATTTCCATTGGGTTGACATTGATTGAATTACATCACCTAAACTTCAGAATTTTATATTATTATTTTTAAGCTTCAAATGTTCGGTTTAAGAATTTTCACATTCAACTGAATTGTCATTAAAACAATTCTAAAGGTATGAGGAACAAAATGACTACCTGTGTTTTAACATAATGTACACGTTTGTAACTATTATATTGAACAAATAAATAAATAATTCATTGAATTTTCGGAATTAAATCAGCTTATCTTATCTGTGTTATTTTGTTTCAGGTATGTTAGAGTTATATCATATCCGGACAATGGTTGATGAAAGCTTGGTCGTCGAGTATATCTGATGGTGTGATGATAAGGAATAATGTAAGTAAGTAACTTAGTTATGTGAGATTTCAGTAATACAGTACCAATGTACCCACTTAAAATAATGTTCACACTTCAGTCCAAAGGCATAAATTAAGCCATGTTAAGAATTCGGTGAGAAACTAGAAGATAAAAATCTTCTGTGATCGTTGATTTTTTTAAACCATGGTAAAATTTGGTATCTGTTGATTTGTATTTCAAAACAGTTTACAGTTTTGAACAGCTTACTGTCTGACAACCATTCAAAACGACATTAAACTATTTATCATTAAAGGAGAGAGAGAGAAAAGCAAGTCTTACTTTCGTTTTGAAGCAAGCTAATCATTCGGGCGATTACGAACTCCACCTAATTGACCTTTGCATACTCGAACTCCACCTAAATGAACATTTTCGCATGTCGCACTCCACCGATTTCAAAAAAGGTTGCAATACGAACTCCACCGATTTGTATTTTTCTACACCCCGTATAAGGTTTTTTTTACTTTAGTTCATTCATTCTCATGCATAGATTGGAGCCTATATACTTTAATAAATACTAAGAAGGCTATGCCTCAAGAATATAGTAGGGTTAGGTAAAATACATAGAAGGCCATGCCTCAAGAACATAGTAGGGTTAGGGATAATACATAGAAGGCCATGCCTCAAGAATATAGTAGGGTTAGGTAAAATACATAGAAGGCCATGCCTCAAGAACATAGTAGGGTTAGGGATAATACATAGAAGGCCATGCCTCAAGAATATAGTAGGGTTAGGTAAAATACATAGAAGGCCATGCCTCAAGAATATAGTAGGGTTAGGTAAAATACATAGAAGGCCATGCCTCAAGAATATAGTAGGGTTAGGTAAAATACATAGAAGGCCATGCCTCAAGAATATAGTAGGGTTAGGTAAAATACATAGAAGGCCATGCCTCAAGAATATAGTAGGGTTAGGTAAAATACATAGAAGGCCATGCCTCAAGAATATAGTATAGTGCTGACATTACTGTTAGAATTAAATATAATATATACTGTGTGTCTCCGAATCATAAAATCCATGTTTTCTTCTTTTTACCTAATTCAAAATCGGTGGAGTAGGTATAATAAAAAAAGGGGAAGTTCGTATGAGACACTTTGAGGGAGTCCCTCTTTCGGTGGAGTTTTCGGTGGAGTTCGATGCTGCCCAATCATTCCCAATAAGGTCTATGTAGGCAATAGCACAAAATCCTCAGGATGTATTTAATAGAATGACCCAGGTACTCGAACCCTCGTAACAATAAGAGAAACGCCTTCACCTGAATGACCGACTAGTATTGACAATCACCGACACAATTAAGTTTTCAGTTCCGGTGACTCACGCAACTTAAGTAAGATATTATTTGTGAGAAGCAGGACCTGTCTCCTTGTCCGGTTCTTAAGTCTTTCATAGAACCCTCGTGACAGCCTATCATTAGGTATATCCCTAGGAGCTCACTCAAATAGTATTTACTATATATTTTTGAATGGATGGATGTAGGTACACTGTATTCTCTTTTTGTACATAATGTACCTTCACCTACATATACGTATTATACGTACAATCAATTTTGTATTTTGGGTGGAAGAGATTGCCAAAGGCAATAACACCTGCCCTTTAGTTAGAAAATATTTATTTCTCTCCTTTTCTTTCTTATATTGTTTCCACTTTTATATAATACTTTGTAATTATCTGTTTGTGTGATGTCGGATTTCGAGCCACTGACTATTTCACCAGGCTTTCGTCCGGGCTTGTCTCTCTCCCCGGAATTCATTCACTCATATTTCTGATTTCTAAAATGGACATAATAAGTATAAATAAATACGATGTGTTTCTCTGTGCGATTCAATGACAATTGTTGTGTTCTATTCCAAATATAATATTGGCGACGAGGATGTCTGAAACTATTCTTAAGCTGAACACTAACAAGAGGAATATCTTGATTAAAGACATTCGAAGATTTCTTCAAGATGTTGAAGATGCTGATGTGGACCTGGTTCGAGTCCAGCTGATGCAGAATCTGGCGTGCAAGAAAGAAGAGGAATTCGGCAAACTACAAGATGAAATTGAGAGTTACTACATCACGAAAAATGATGAAGATCTTGTGAAGTCACAGGAGTCAGTACGTGAAGATTTCAACTTGAATTTGGAAAACTTGTTTTGTAAGCTGAATCATCTCCTTAACCCTCGTTCTAGGAACAGTTCAAAGGAAACTGTATTAGAAGTTACTGATGCACACAACTACGGCGATAAACCTCAAGTAAGGCCCAAATTTGAACCTTATGATCCTGAAAATGAAACTGTAAGTAATTTTCTTATTCGCCTTGATACTTATTTTGATATTATTTCATGTCAGGACGACAAGTCTAAAGTGCTTCTTTTACTCAATTGCCTCAGTCCTAAAGTTCATCATGATTTCTGTGCTACAGTATTACCTTGTGATCCACGTTCCAAAAGCTTTTCAGAGCTAGTGTCCGTGCTGAAAAATGTGCTAGAGGGTCATAAAAACACCTATGCAGAACAGCACAGATTCATAACAAGACTTCAAAAGGATAATGAATCAATCAAAGATTACTGTGCTTGTCTTAAAAATCTGACCGTAGATTGTAAATTTTCTTGCAACTGTGGTAGATCTATTAGTGAAATATTTTTGAAGCTACAGCTGATTCGGGGTGTATCAGACCCAGAGATAAGACAAAAACTTTTGCAGTGTAATTATGAAGTGTCATTTGATGACTTGATTGGGACTGCTGTGACCATTGAAATTTCTAAAGAGGAAAACAAAATGATTGAAATGTCTCATAATACGGACAACCTTGGTACATATACTTTAAACTCTAGCAAAATTCAGCCGGTTAACACAAATTCAATTTCAAAACCCATTTCTCGTAATTTTCAAAAAGTGAGAAGTTCGGAAATCAGGAAAATCACTTGTTATCGTTGTGGTCAGAAAAACCATAAAGCAAATGAATGCGTTCACATTGAAAGTATTTGTCATAAGTGTGACAAGTTTGGTCATCTTGCATCAGTATGCCGCAGCCAAGCGAAGAAAAAATCTGTCAATGAAGTACAGATGGGCGGTGACAGCCAAAATGAAGATGAAAATTGGGGCGAGGTTAATGCCATTAATAAACCTAGGCTTACTGATAAAATCTTCCTTAATGTGCTTGTAGATGAAGTACCTCTGGAAATGGAGATGGACACGGGCGCCGCTGTTTCGACAATCAGTCACAACGACTTTAAAAATAATTTCCCAGATAAGAAAATTTTCAAAACCAACTTGGAGTTGAGAACGTACACTGGAGAGTTAATTATGCCAGCAGGAGCTGCTTATGTAAAAGTTGCCTACAAGGGTCATGTTTTTCATACAAAGTTGTATGTCATTAAACAAAATGTAAGCACAATACTGGGTCGTGAATGGCTCAGAGAGATGAAAATAAATTGGTCTGAAGATGTAAAAACCTTGAATAATAATTCCAAATTGGAAAATTTTCTAACTGAATTTCAGGACATATTCCTGGAAGAAATTGAATGCGTGCCAAATTACCGAGTCGACTTTCAAGTGAAAGAAAATACTTTTCCCGTATTCGTCAAGCCGAGAACTGTACCTTATGCTTTACGTTCCAGAGTCGAAGAGGAAATCCGTCGTCTGGAAAAACTGAACATCATTGAGAAACTTGAGAATGCGGAGTGGGGTACACCAGTAGTCCCCATTGTGAAGAAAAACGGCAATATTCGTCTATGTGCGGACTACAAAGTCACTCTTAATAAGTATGTAATAGATGATCGATATCCGATTCCTCGGATTGAGGACCTGTTTATGAAAATGCGAGGAGGTAAAGTGTTTTGTACTCTCGACATTCACCAGGCGTACCTACACATCGGTATGAGTGATAAAGCTGCAAAAATGCAAACATTAAGTACTCATCTTGGTTCCTACAAGGTAAATCGACTTATGTTTGGTGTTAAGGTAGCACCTGGGATTTGGCAGCGATTCATGGATTCTATTTTGTTTGATTTAGAGGGTGTAGCTTGTTTTTTTGATGACATAATCATCCAAGGAAGAGACTATGATGAATGTTGTGCGAGACTCTATACTGTTCTTACCCGTCTCAGGCAAAATAAGCTTACACTGAGTAAGGATAAATGTAATTTTTTCAAGTCCTCTATAAAATACCTAGGGCACATTATTAATGAACAAGGCCTACTTAAATCAAGTGATAAAGTAGAAGCCATTGCTAATGCCCCTCCTCCTACTAATCAGAAAGAATTGAAATCGTTTCTCGGACTTCTCAATTATTATCACAAATTTATACCGGACTTAGCTACAAAAATCAGTCCTTTGAACAATTTGTTGAAGAAAAATCAAAAATTTACATGGAGTAAGAAATGTGATGAAGTTTTTACTCGTATTAAAAAGAAATTACTAGTGATTTGATCCTTATGCATTATGATCCTGGCCTTCCTCTGCTGTTGGCTTGTGATGCTTCCCCAGTAGGACTTGGTGTAGTTTTATCACACAAGTTACCTGACGGCTCGGAAAAACCAATTGCCTTTGCTTCTAGAACTTTGAGCAAAAGTGAAATGCGATACAGTCAAATAGACAAAGAAGCCACGGGCATCTATTGGGGACTGAAGAAGTTTTATGATTACCTGTACGGTAGAAAATTTACTCTGATTACTGACCACAAGCCGTTAGTTTCTATTTTACATCCTAACAAAATGCTTCCAAACGTTACGGCCTCGAGAATTTTTAATTATGCTCATTTTCTGTCTGGATTTGATTACGATATTATTTTCAGAAAGACTGGTGACCATGCTAATGCCGATTTTCTTTCTCGCTTTCCAGTTGAGAAATGTAATGACAATTTGGATCTTGTTTCAGTCTTTCAAATCAATCAGATTCATGCTATTCCTGTCAAATTTGAAGAAATTGTTAATCACACAAAACAAGACCCAATAATGAGTAAGTTACTCCTGGCACTTGAAGAAGGGAGCGATCTCAGAACCCTAGGTTATGAAACTGATCAGTTATCTCTTCAGGGTGGTGTCATATTCAGGGGTCAGCAAGTGTGGATTCCCAAAATTCTCCAGAAGCGTGTATTAAATGAACTTCATGTTTCACACTTAGGAATCGTGAAGATGAAAGCTTTAGCAAGGAGTTTTTGTTATTGGCCAGGGATGGATAGAGATATTGAAGAACTTGCCTCATCCTGCTTCAGCTGTCTGTCAAATGCTAAGGAGCAAGGGAAAGTAGAAATCCACCCCTGGGAGAGGCCTAGCGGACCTTGGCAGAGACTTCATGTTGATTTTGCCGGTCCTATTAAAGGTCAATGGTTATTTATTGTAGTGGATGCTTATTCCAAATGGACGGAAGTAATCCCAACAAAATCCACTACTTCTGCATGGGTAATTAATACACTCAAGAAATTATTTTCTTCATATGGCTTGTGTCTCACTATTGTCAGTGATAACGGCAGCCAGTTTAAATCTCAAGAATTTGAGAGTTTCCTATCGGACCTTAATATTACTCATCTAACATCTGCTCCTTATCACCCAGCTTCCAATGGTCAAGCCGAGCGGATGGTTCAAAATGTCAAGCATAGTCTGAAGAAGATGGAAGGTGAAAGTGGAGATATGGAATCTAAAATTCTGAAGTTCCTCGTTCAGCAACGTCGGGCTCCTCATTGTACAACTGGAATCAGCCCTTATGAAGCTATGTTTGGCAGGGAGATTAGACATACTTTGAGTTTGCTGCGAGAGTCTAAACATGAACCGGAATCCTGCAGCCAGGAGCGGAGAACTTCAAGAATATTTAAAATTGGAGATAAAGTACAAGTGAGAAACTATCAACATAATGGTAAATGGTTATTTGGTAAAATTAAGAAGAGGATTGGAAGAGTCATGTATTGGGTTGATCTACAGGATGGTTCAACATGTAAGCGCCACATCAACCAGATGCGGAAGCTTCATATTTCGGAGGGAGTAATGTGATGTCGGATTTCGAGCCACTGACTATTTCACCAGGCTTTCGTCCGGGCTTGTCTCTCTCCCCGGAATTCATTCACTCATATTTCTGATTTCTAAAATGGACATAATAAGTATAAATAAATACGATGTGTTTCTCTGTGCGATTCAATGACAATTGTTGTGTTCTATTCCAAATATAATAGTTTGTATGTAAGTCTTTATTTATAAAGTGTAAAATAATGATAATAATCAATGGATTTTGTAGAGTTGACTTTCTGATTGTCGAAGTCCTATATGGTGTCGAGGGTTATTCACTGTTATTCACTGTTTTGTGTTGGAGACTTTGTAATCTTCTTTTACATATTTTCGAATGGACAGTATTTAGATGATTTTTTTGTATTAAAAAAAAACTTCATCAACTCTCACACAGAAAGACCAACTACCCGAATAATGCAATGAGGTTGATTCGCCTAATAGTTCCTAAGTACTCAGAGATATTTCTCTAGCTGGATTGTAAGAGTAACTAGCGGGCTGTCACCCGCTTTGCGGGCCGAGGCATGGCCGTGAAAGCAAAAAATCCTTTTTCGCCAATGGCAGGTGTTGTAGTGGGAGTTTCGAAAAATCCAAAGCTACCTACCAAATTTCAGCTCGCTAGGTATTACGGTTTGGGCTGTAGAGCGATGATCAGTCAGTCAGTGACTTTGACATTTATATATTAAGATGAAAGGTGTATGAGCAGTATGAGTGAGTTTTTCAGTATCACTCCGTGAAATCGAAGAAAATGTCATTTTTATTCCTCTGTGATGAGCAGAGTGTCAGTTATGATATGAAGGAAAAATCACTCTTTCCAGAACTTGATTTTCTAAATAACATATAGATATTTTGCTTTGAATTTTTTCAAAAAAAATTCATGTACACCCTGAGTTGAACTTTACTTCTATTATGACAAGAGATTTTCTGACGGCAAAAGTTCTAAGCATATTATTATCCTATGAAAAGATAATTCTTTGAACAAGTTTAATTCATTATATTGTGCTAAGAATACGGAACCTTTGAAGGGATTTTGCACCCTTTTCTATCTCATGTGTGGGGATTTTGCTCCCTACTCTGTCTCCTGTGGGATGAAGGAGTAAGAAAGGTTCAACACTCTTCTCCTCCTCCAGGATTTTCACCGATACGCAAACAATCCTGGATTATCTTCAGGATTAACTTTGAACTTTCGACTGACGGGAAAAGTAAGGAACATGTTTCTGATCTTCACAAGATTTTCATTTTTATTATTCTCAACAAGGAAGACTTCATACTTGCACAACTTACATTATTCTTCTCTTTAGGTACTCAAATCTTCTGTTGTTTCCTGTTCCTCGTACATTAATTAGTATTCTACTGTATGCAAAATACATTTCACATTGTTTTTTTAGGCTAATGCTTCTTTAGAATCGGTATTATCCATGTGGCTGTTAATTCAATGCATAATATATCAAGAGTTTTCATGCTCACTGATTTAATATGTTAAATGTTGAGCCACTCTATTTTAAACTTTAAATTCTGAAAATATGTCAAAGGATTACCTAAATACTCTTGTTATCTTCTTTTTGTGGAAATTGTAGTTCACAATCTAATGCAATATGGTAGGTACTACATGCTGTGGGAATCTTTTGTGCTGAAACTTTATAATAGCCGGGAGAAACTTTGACCTTCCCTTCTTGCTCCTCCCTCTGTGAGGAAAAATCCCTAATGTACGTATAACGACCTTTATGTGCGCCCTTCCCACCTCGCCCGCCCACCGCCGGTTTTTATTGTAAAATATGCGAAAAAAAGGAAAGCATGATTGGAATTTCATTAGTGAGGGATCAACTCGTTAACCCATCGTGGTGGGTGTTGCTCTGTTTGTGTGCACTGTGTGGTGTTTCTTCATACTTCTTGTCGAAGATTTTATTTCCATATACATCCTAAATCTTTCAGTTTATTATTCTTCAACTACTTGGAGATGCAATTTCATGGTGGAAATTATCGGTTAGATAACATCATAATCTACCAATCATTATTATAATATTATGTGTTACCTATCTAAAATTATATTACTTCGGAGCATAGAAAGTTTTATTTCTGTCTAATGCTTGAGAAGGAATCCGCATTCTTTGGAATCTCGGATATTTTGGATTCGTAGAAAAAAAACACGTCATATTAACTCTAAGTCTGAGAGGGATAAGCAAAGAACTTCGTACTTTGGCGCAATATGGGTTTCCACATAGTTTCTCCCGACAGTTTGTTGGGCGAAAGCATGTGGAGTGTCCTAGTTATGTCAGACAGGGGAGACTAATGATGCTACCCTGATGAGAAAACTAATTATCTCTCTGACATGCAAATCAATTATTTTCGACAGCTTTTTTTTCTGCTCACTTCTTAGGGTTGAAAAAGGTACTTTGAACTCAGTATCTGTCTTTACAAAGTTTTTTTTTTTTTTTTTACTGAAGGTTATATCTTATAACATGAGTACATGAAGTAACTACCCTAGAAGTGATATTGACTAAAAACAGAAAAAAAGTTATTATTTCTCTTAGGTGAAACCCACGAACTGTGTTGGAGAAGTTCACGGAACTTATAAAAATGTACAATGTACATATACGAGAAAATTAGAAAACGGGGAAGACCATACATCAGGTGGGAAGATTCAATCTTTAAATCAATGTAACCCCTTTGGTAAAGAAAAGCGCAAGATAGAGAGGGAAGAAAACATTTCGACCTGCAACACTGGCGAGAAATCATCAGTGTTTGAATCACGGGTCCATGAGATGATACGAGTTTTATTATGCTAAGTTAAATAATAAAGAAGAAGAAAAAAAACCAATTAAAAATAACCTACTAAAATATTATTGCCTGATCCATTCCACTTACAAACATCGTGTATTAGAAAAATGTAGGTCGGGTTTTCAATCGAAAAAAAACCTCTTTATTTGCTTACTTTATGTAAAAAATTCTCAGAAGACCTCTTTGAAAGTTTTCCCATTTTTTCAAAAGTATTTTTTACTTATAGCTATATAATTATAATATTGTAAATATATTTTTTTCGCAAATAAATGGAATGTTTTTTTAAAAGAGTTGCAAACGTATTGATGGAAAACACAAAAATTTCTTCTCTTTTGTGAGTACATTTTCTTCGATACTTTTATTTATTTATTTACATAAATTTACTAGAATTGGTATTGGTATAAGAGTTTCGAACTTGTATTAAAATGAGTTCTTTAAGTAAAAGAAGGACTGTGTTATCTTTTCAACTGAAGTATTGGAAAGCCAAGAGCTGAGATCTGTTCTGAAAATAACATTCAACAATGTACACAGGCTTTCTTATAATTTATGCATTGATAGCAAGAGGATGTTATTACCTCGCTCATATACCTACCTAATACTCGTATGTCAAGGTGTCCCCTGTTCGTGAACGATTTTTTAAATTGTTTGAACAGGGAAAATAAATACATATTAGAAAATCTTTTTTTTTTTTTTTAATAATTGTGGATGCTTTTGACCCGACACCCGACTTTCTCGTGTATTAATTTTGTTACTTAACAAAATTTAAATCTCTCGGACTTCCTGTTTTGGCATAAAATTTCATCTCTAATCCAGGTCTATCAATTTTCTCTTACTTTTTTCTCTCTTTTTCTTCTGGTTAACACTACGTTTCTTTTTCCTTAAGATCTTCAGTTTATTCCCATCAGTTTTAGTATTTAAATCTTTTTCTTTTAAAACCGTCATTTGTCTTGATTTCACTTTGGATGGTGGAAGTCCAATAGATTCTTTCATACCACCATTTCTGTGTTTAAATTTTGCTAATTGTAAAGATTTTGCACGTATTGATCTTGCTTTCATCATATTTGATTTCTCTCCTGGTTTACTGGCGGTCTGTTCATTTTCTTTCTGCTGGGGTTTCTTCATAATGTGGACGTTGTCTACTGATAGAAATTTTGTCACAAATTTCCAGTTCCATTTTGATCGACTTTTCAATGATTTTTGGCTCATTTTAAATTTAGAGAGATTACCTAATATTTGTATAGCATTGATTGATTTCTAATATTCTAATCTGAGTTACTGGGTTTTGGTTAAATCATCAGCCAGTAGGCACGGTAGGAATTGACTTGGATAGCTTTCTCAAAACTGAAAGTAAAAAATGATTCAAACTACTGATTTTTTTTAGTAGGCCAGATAAATTTTGAAATTAGTATAACATCCTTTATAAAACAGATCTCGCGAACCCCGCATCTTTAGTTTATCTTAGTTTTATACCAACTGATCTAATTTCGAATATAAGCTAACGATTTGTATACTACTCCGACCTAAGAAAAATTAATGTCAACATTTTTTATGTATTACTAACAGAAAATCCCGGTAGACAGTCAGATCAACAAATTCAATACGAACGAATCAGTACAAAGTGTCAGGATGAATGTACATGTAGGACAATGCCTTGATTTTTCTATAAGAGAGTGACATATCAAGAAAACTCCTTCCTCATAAGATGTTGATGAATTCTCAAATGGTTATCATTATCTATGTGATACCAATGAGGGGAACATTTGGATACTCTGTCTTCTTGACCCTAAAAATGTTAAAGAGAAATTCACCATCGGAGTAGTTTGGAGCGGTTGTATGTTGTATACTAATTTAATCATACCAGTTGGATGTTAGCCTTTATAAAACAAAGGACGATGGCACTTCACTCACTTAAGTTGAAGAATCACAACAAAAAATGGGTCGAGTTCAATTTCATAAAAAAATACTCCTCCTAAGCCTCACCCGGCCTTTTTATTTTCAATAAAAAAGTTGTAGAACACATAAACATGGAGAAAACAACCCAGAAAAAAACCGTTCTTAAAATCTTTTTAAGTCAAATAAAAGTTTTCTTGCTCCTCAAATGCTGTCTCGACCAAGAGCTTCTCAGAGCTTAGTGCTGATGGTTAAGTAGAGGAGGTCCATGTACAACAAGGAATAATAAGTGAAAAGTTTCCGTTTCCTATATTTCTCTTTTCAGGTTTTTTCCTGATAAAAAGAGAGGCTTCACCTTCTCAAACAGTTTTCTTTATTCCTGGAGAAAAGATTTACGAGATAGAGCTGTATGTCTTATTTACCTCTCTTATAGTTTTAGATCCTAGTAGATAGATCCTAATATGTATCTTCATTTATTTATTTACCCACACAACAAATAGTCGTGAAATAAACGTCTTTTTTGGTAGTTTTAAAAATAATTATTTTATCAGATTCCTACATTTTTAAAATGTCCCCTCATATGTGGCATCATTCGTGAACGGTGATCCATAACAAAAAGGAAACTGGTTAACTCAGTCTATTTTTCACGTGATATTAATATTTGGTTTTATGAAAATGAAAATAACAGACTATATCAAAGTTAATCAGGAGGTGACGTACGACATGACATGTCCAGACGTATAAAAAAAATTCTTATCAGAGCCTCTCTTTTTACAAAAAGGAACACTACTTCCTCCTACACCAAATATGTATAGAAATTCTCGGAAGTAGTAAACAGGTATTAATTGTTTCAATGTACTAAGTTTAGTATTTATATTGTAACCACCAGGCGAGGTGAATACTTAAAGTATTTTCTACCACCTAATCTTCAGAGTCTTATTATTATGTGGTCACAAACTCAAATTAATGAGGAAAAATTCTTGTACTGGGTGAGATTCGAACCAACGGATTCCTACGCTCCCTGGATTACCAGACTAGCGCGTTAACCACTTGACTACCAGTGCACGGCTCTTCTCTACTATCTAAACTCAAGTAATTCTCGCTGGAAGATAAAGTGAAGAAAAGGCTTTCATTATTTTCCTTCCTCCCTTCTGCCTCTTGTGTCATTAGGTCAGGAGTGACAGCAATGTCTATCATTTATCAAGTGACTTAACTACACTCTGATTTCTTTTCTTCTCTCCTTCCTCTGTTTGCCTTGGCTTTCCATCCTGCTTGTCCTTAAGAGTGCCTACAGGGTGATCCTTGAGAACATTCTCTTCATTGATACCTTCTCGATTTCCTTGCTTGATTCTATCGTCTTCTCTCTCCTATAAACTGATCGGATTAATATTTCCATATATTTCACATGAAAATCTTGCTAAACGAGAGTTGGTGATAAGCTCTGCGTTTTAGTTATGTTGTACTCAATTATATCATCATTTAGTTCGAATTGACAGTAAATTATTGTCCTGTTAATTTTTCCAGAAGAAAATTGCCATTTTCTTCATTATCATAAGATGAATTTGATTACCAATGAATATCGATCTATTCTACTCAATTTTATTATTTATGGCTCACAGCTCACTCCGACCTCAATAGCTCTTTCTACCTTTAAGGTAGTGGACTCGTATTTAGGAGGTTGCTGTTTAGAGTTATAAGCAAGTCGTGATTTAGTAAGGCTGGTTTAGGAATTTGTGATCAGTGTGATCACTCTTTGATCAAAATTAATAAGATGAACTTTAGTTTTCTGTACACCCTGTCTGGTTTTCATCCTCTCGCTTTGTTCCCAGCATCACTGTCGTCGCCTTGCTAGCTCCCAAACTTCTACTGCCCTGATTATCTCCGGCCTCCTCATCCACCCAACTTCTCATTATTATTTTTCTTCCATTGTACATTTTTCTCTCCGTTTGTTTTTCTTCTCAAATCGTTAAGTTCTTATCTGATTCGTGATTTTTCATTCAGCAAGTCCATTACAATCTCCTCCTCCTCCTCCTCACGTAATATGGTGGGGAGTAATTTCGTATTAAATAGGCCAAAGGGAGACAACCTTTTCTGTCTTTTATTTTTCAATATTGTTTGGTTTTCTCTTTTTTTCTTGCTCTTATCAGTGGTATCTTGAAGGGTTCTGTTTTATTAGAAAGTTTTTTTTCTTTTCTCCAAGGTTTCGTTGGCTTTTTTCACTTTCTACATACCTCTATTGACCTCAGAATCCTCAGATGTAGGAATAGGAATTAGAAAATAATGCCGAAGCTGTTTAGTTGTGTTGAAGTATCAAGCTGTACCACTAGCATGGAGGAGGTGCTTAGGTTCTGATGCATATTTTATGCCTGGGTACTTCTTTCACTTCATGACCTCTTTCAGTGCTCCAGTGTATTTTCCACGTAATTCTGTTTCCATAATAAATCTCAGTGAGAAAGTCATTTTAGTACGTCGCGCGTCGCTCTGATGTACTTACTTGACTGTGGAGAGGTAAGTAGCATATTACCGAGAACATCAGGAAATGCTTTGAAATGCGTTTTACGTTGCAACATGTAACTTTCCACATTTTTATTTTACAAAGTTTTAACTTTTAATATCTTGCGAGGAAGAGAGAGGGAGACGAAGAGGGAGAGGGAGAAAGTTCAGGAGGCGCTTTAAGACTGGAATTTTATTTTGCAGTACTTTCCTCTTCCGGTACCTAAGTAAATAATATTACATCTCTAGGCATTCGGGGTGAATTTAGTGGGAGTCTTGGGCTTGGCGGAAGCTCTTTTCCGCCTTAATATTGTGGTAATAATGCAAAGTTTCACTCCCGGAATTAAAAAAATAATAATTATTAATACAAAAAAAAAAAATGACTTTTTAGAATCTACTCTTTTGTGTCTATCCTCGTCACTTCTATTGCTGTTTTCCGTAACTGAAGAGGCAATAATTATTCTGTCTTACTATTTTTATTAGTTCCGCAATTTATCTAATGACTGAAGCAAACTTGTAATGAGCTTTTGAACAGAAACAGAAAAAGTAGAGGGGGCAAAGGAGGAGACTAAGGAAGAGGAGGAGGGAGGGTTAGGTGGAAGAGAAACAGGAGGAGAGAGAGAATAAATAATCAACATGGGATGAAAATTGTAAAGTAGAAGAGAAGTCGTGAAAGAAGAATATACAAAATTAGGAAACAGAGCCGAAGAAAAAACAATACTATCTCTTTGCATTTAGGTTAATCATAACACTTCTGTGTCTAAAGTACATTGACTTATTCACAAGAACATTTCAGAAGCTATTGCAAAAGTAACCAGTGTCATCCACACCAATAAACCACTATATGGGATTCTCTTTTTGTGGACACATTCTTATAATATATCACGTTTAAAAATGTGAGATATTCGTATAAGGTTTTAACAGGTTTCATTGGTTTATTGATTTTGTTCACCAACAATGTTAAAAATAGTACACGTTATACGGGAAATTAGCGAAGGAACATTATGAAAATGTACTCCTACTTTATCAATATGATTTTTATGAAGTATTTTTATTCAGAATTATTCCAATAACTTGTAATATTCCTTTCAGGAAATTTACAGGAATATTTTTCGTAATATTCCTTTCAGGAAATTTACAGGAATATTTTTCTCAAAGTACATCGCTTCTGTTCTATCTTGTTGTTTACAATGCCCTGGGCCCAGCGGCACTTCCCGGATTCAAGAAATCCTACTTTCCCTCTTCTCTCCTCCTTCTCCTCCTCCTCCCCCTATATCTCCTCCTCCTCCGCCTATATCTCCTCCTCCTCCCACCTCCTCCTCCTCCTCCCTCACCTGCTAATTCTCCAAGCTCCCCGTGATCAAATTTACATTCAACTTTATTAATTTCATTTTTATTTCACCGACTCCTGCACCCCCCCCCCTCCCCCCCCCCCCCGCCTTCTCCTCGTCTCCTTCTCTTCTGAATTTTAATAATCTGAGACTTTTTTCTCGTTATTAAAAAATTGGGCGCCGGTGTGGAAAAGCTCCGACACCAAACTTTCATTAGAGATGCTAGATTTTCTGAACGGAAAAACTTTTCCCCACTTCCTATTTATTTTGTGGGGTAGTAAACATGGCACTAATCCTAGGCACGCGGGCATGAGAGCTAATCTTGTAAAACATTACCTGGACACCTTGGTAAAACTTACCTATTCGCAAATACCTAGTTGCCTAGTTGCCTGATAATGTGATGTTTCATTACTGTGACACTTGAAGAGATTCACCCGTTCTGCAGATATTAGAAATATCTATGGTTCAGATTCATAAAGATATTATTAGGAAAATTGAAGCAGAGTATTTTAATATTTTTAAAGATTTCACAGCAACATTTTTCGCTTGACCGGAATTCTTGAAAACACTCGAAACCTCAAAAGAGACTCCCAGCAATACGCACTCAATGGGACAAGTAGATATCAATCAGAAACACTTACCCCTGATGAAGAACCTACTATTCTTATTTTTACGCTCAAAGTTTCTCTGCAAAAGAGTTTTCGAGCGGTTTTTCACTTCTAAGGGTTGTTTTTAATTTTCTTGAATCAAAAGAGAATGAAGCAAACACCCCCTCTCCCCCTCTGCCCGCTCTTATTCTTACATAAGATACCCCCGCTTTGATTTCATTATTACTATTTTCTCTGAGAATAGGGTAAGAAATAATTTCCCTTTCTTTATAGAAACAGTTTCAGAAGGGAGCGGCGAAGATGGGTTGAACGAATTCATTGGGAAAATATCATTAATTAAGTTTTCATGAAAGTTGCTGCCAACAAACAAGTATAGGAGAGAATGGGAGACCCACAGAGAGGGAGGGGGAGGAGGGAGCAAAGTCATCTAACATCGGAGTCTTTGTAAGTTTATACTATACCTACTACTTATTCTCTATACCCTGTTTCTACCCCTCCCCATCTACTCGCTTTCGTCTCGAAATAACTCTTCCTTCCTCATCTTGTTAGCCTCCTTCTCTTTCACTCCTTCCTTCTTGTCTCCTCTCATTCTATTTTGGTTTACCATCTCATTCTATGTATTTCTCTCCTCCTCCTCTAACTTTTGTATCTGCGTCTTATTCTTCTACGTCTCTATCTCCTCTCTTCTTCTCTTATATTCCTACTTCTCTTCTTCTCCTGCTGTTTGCATTCCTCTTGCCTTCCTTTTTCGTCTCAAATTTCATCTATGTGTTCTTAATGTTCTTCTTCTCCTTTCCTTTTTCATCCGTTCTTTTTCTTTCTCCTTCCTAATGTAAAGTTATCTCCTTCCTTCCTTCTCGACCATTTCCTTCCGCACTCTCTTAACAATCAATCGGATTTCTCCATCTTACTCTTTTCACTTTCTTCTACTCTCTTTTCCACTGTTTCCCTCAAGATTCGCTCTTCCTCTTTGTCTCCTTCTTCTTCGTTTTTCTGCTCTCCCAATGCTCTCTCCCTCAACTTGTTTTCTTTCCTCTCTTCTCTCTATTCCCTCTCAACCGTTTCCTCCCTCTCCCAATTCCTTGTTCCTTAACTTGTCACCTCCCCCATCCCCTCTTATCCACTTCCTCTCCTCTTGCCATTGCTTACTTCCTCGGGATGATCAATTTATCACGTCGTCTTTTCAGTCTCTTCGTTGCGTGTCATTCTAATTCATTTTCTCTAGACCTAGCTGCCGCTCCGGGTGACTGAGTATGTAGTCTGTGCTCCCATCTCTCTCAGGTCACATCCCGTATTCCGGGCGGAATTCTGTAGAGAAATTCGCACCCAAATCACTCAGGTTTTGTCAACTGTCGATTTCTTTTTCCAATAGGTATGATTAATATTATGTAGGTACAATGGTACATGCTATACCGATGTTATATTTCGAGAAGAAATTTTTTATATTATCTATTTTTAAAGTTATAGTGCTCCTACACCTCGTTAACGTTCCGCCGAAGTAAGGAGAAAAGTAGTCATAATCGCCAAACTTAATTGCTTATACCTTCACTTCTACTTCTCCTGTCCCTCTTGGAGAAGTGGAAGCTTCAGTAAAAGTATAAAGAGCAGGCCAGTGAGGTGTTTACATTCTCATCCTTGTCTTTCCTCACTCCCCTCTCTGTAGGGTTTCTCACTCGAGCTGTGGTTTTGCCTGGGTTTGGTGATTTGCTCCTCGCATATCCGACCAAACATGAAAACGATATCGGAGATCAACCACAAAATAGAACTCAATGCGATGACATAGTAAAAGACTCTGTTTCATATTATCAAATATAATACCTATACATATGTACCTATATACGAGGTCTGTCCCGAAAGTTCGTATAAAAATGAAATAAAAATTTTATATTACAATTAATCGGGTAATTCAATTTTGTCTCCTTCAAAGTACTCTCCCTGGGACACAATGCACTTCTGCCAACGCCGTTTCCACTGTTTGAAGGCTCCTTGAAAGTCCTCAGTTTGAAGTCTCTTCAGCTGACTCGTCGTTGCTGCTTTAATGGCCTCAACGTCCCCCAAATGCCGCCCCCGAAGCACCAATTTTGTTTTTGGGAATAAAAAGAAGTCACAGGGTGCCAAATCCGGTGAATAAGGGGGGTGTTCAGTCGCTATGATCGAATTGGCAGCCAGAAACTCACGCACAACGAGAGAGGTGTGAGCGGGGGCATTGTGGTGGTGGAGGATCCACCGCCCCTCTCGCGCCAAATAGTTGTTTTGCTCAAAGAAAGCTCTTCAGACACCTGTCTGACGGTTAAACGACGGTCCTGCAGGACACAGGATCGAATTCTTTCCACATTGTTAGAAGTGCTGGAAGTGGAAGGACGTCCTGACCGAGGGTCATCTTCGAGACTTTCTCGGCCCTCACGAAATCTTTTTACCCACTTGTGGACTGTTGGTTCCTTGAAAACATCATCTCCATAAACTTGGTTGAGATCATTAAAAATTTCGTGCCCATTCTTGCCGAGTTTTACGAGAAATTTGATGATGACGCGCTGTTCTTGAATGACTGAGAGTTCCATGCCGACGAGTGATAGAGAGAGGGGCCACTTCACAGGTACCGGGACGATCCAGTTTTTATCGTAAGGCGATCGAACGCACACTGAGAATTGTTTGGATGTTGTAGAAGGGGAAATAGCCCAAATTGCCTCCCCACTTTGCCTTCCAGCGTTGCCAGAACACTTTTATACGAACTTTCGGGACAGACCTCGTACATTCTACATAATCCACCTACATTATACATACGTAGTTATGTTTTACAAATATGTATAATACCTACTTCTTAAAATTCCGTCAAATCGGTATTTAACAATATACATCCTAATATTATAACATTTATAACCAAGTGGATGCTGTCCGCTCATGTAACATTTGAGTCCACTGCACTTTAAAGTGTAAATATTTAAATGTGAATGTTTTATGAATTTGAGAGAGAAATTCCTACTTAACCTACTTTGATAAGAGCTACGTGTAAATGCATTTCACATATTTTCTACAATGTTAAAAATAACAAATATTTCTTCTGGTGATTGATGAACTATGGATCTTCAACTTGTTAATGTTAAGGGCGTCGTGTTTATATTCATAATTTAGTTTCACTCTTTCTCATTTTATTTTATCGGTGATGGAATGCGAACACCATTTGTTTGAAAGGGTAATGTTCTGTTGTGCAACAAAAATCTTGAATACAAAAAAAAGAATTATTGGCGATTGACTAAACGTGCAGAACATCTGAGTTTTACAGGGAGCAACATAAATGCAAGGTAATACTGAAACCACATGTTATAGAGAATATAGAGGCTAATTTAGGGCGGGGGGGTTTCTTTCTCTAACCATTTTTCAATGTTAAATCCGTAAGCCGTACGCCCCCGCCGTGTCCTCTTCTTCTTCTTTTACTCTGTGTTATCCCCTTAAGCAGGGTCGACTTTGTTCAACCTCATGGTTGATGGTTTTGGCACATTTATACGGCCCTTCCTAACGCCAACGATTCTATTTGATTTCACGTCCTGGATTAGGACGGGGGTTTTACTCTCCATTCGCTGAGAATCGTACCAGCTACCCACATTAACCTCACCCAGCCTGGGTAGGGCCGGAAATGCCAGCCTCACATGTACGAAGGGTACAGAGTTTTCTGTGTGAATCTGAATATCTGCTCCGACCTTGGATCGAACTAAGGATCTCAGGACTACGGGCAGTAGTCATAACCGTCACGCCACGGAGGCTGGCGTCCTCTAACTCAAGTAATTACTTATGAACGGTTCGAGTAAGAGAGCTGATTTTTTTATTCAGTTGATTTTTATAGCATGAATCTTCATTAATTTTATTCATTGTTCAATACCAGCTCCTTTTCCAAAGGATTCCTGAGCAGAGAACGGGCTGGGCTCCATTGATCTCCTAACAAAGGCACGCTAGCAGCTGAAACTGCCTCTGCATCGCGTGTCTCTCGCTTGCTTTCCCAACATTCGACATGGTTATTAATTACTCCGGCTTAATTAATTGTTCTCAACAAGCTGCAACTCTCAGCTGTCTGCGGCTTGGCTGGGTTTTGCTCGGCTTTCTGACTTTCTGAAGGCATTGTTTATCTGTAAAAGATTGAGAAGTTTTCCAAATTTAAAGCTCTTTTGGTGCGAGGGATGAGTCCTTCTCGAATTTCTTCTACAAATTCTGCCTTAAATACATTTAAAAAAAAACTTTACCTCGAAATTATAATATCTTTCGCTATTTCTCTAATTAAACTTCGAATCAACACACGACTCTAGTAGGTATTGATTTTTTTTGTCTAGAATTATTAAAAAAAAAAATTATTATTTATTAACGGGCGAGCTCAATGTACAATTAACCAAGAATTCAGATCAAAAACAATAGTTTACATTACACATGAAATTGAAATTCAACAAACAACAAAGAAATATTAAAATAATCTGTCTTAGGAAATCTGTCTTATTTGATGGTGGACACTTATCAACTCTTGCAAAACTGTGTGGCTAGAAGTACCACTAGATGCCAACCAGTTTTCAATAGATTATCTGAGGATAAGCCATTTCCCCAACAGTTAACTGCACCATTATAGGTTCATAAAGGGGCCTATTTCATAAATTGAGCTCACAAACGCGTTTCAGTAAAATTAAGCATGTGTTAATAAATTTAATACCATTTATGTCTGTAAATATGTGTACAGTTGTTGCAAGTTGCACCCAGTATTACTTATGATGATTCGAGAGTATATGATGATATTCATATTATCAAACGGACTCTCTTATTATTCCTAATCAAGTTCAACTTTCTTGATAAATATTCCTACTATCGGTTAACCTTAGCTTCTTGAAATGGGCCCCTGCAGTTTAGAATCAAACCTTTCGGAGAGAAAGAGAAGGCGGTTGCGGTTGTCAGGTTGTCGCTTCTAATTGCTGCTCACATTTGGGTAGCGCGGGTCCGCTACTCAGTGTAGGTGGTTCTGCCCACGGGCCACTTGTGCCACTTGGAACCCGCGTCATCCTCTTGAGCTCTGGAAGTGCTAAGGAGGACACATGTATTTACACTAGACTCATGCACCTTCAGCACAGGAGCGAACTCAGCGTCGCACCAACTATGAACCGTCGAGTATCTTTTAGAGTTAAGGAGATTGGTGAAAGATCTTCACTGCGCCATGTGGGAGTTTCAGTTTTCGACAATTTATTAGGCCGCTTTGGCAACAGTTTTGAGGATGGAGATGGGTTTTCTACAATAAATGTACCTAATAATTAATAACTACTGTGATTCTTAGTTATTTTAACAATTTTTATTATTGCATCTTCTGTTACAGACAACTAAATCTTGAAATCTCAATAGTACCTCATCTGTACGTGGTACTTTTGACTATGAGCCATAGGATAGAAAACATAATATTGTATTTCGTTCGTACATTCTACAGCATAATTATTTTATGGATATGAATAGACCCCATACATTTCCCAAAGTTCCACGCACCGCAGATCTAGCCGCAACACCGGGCCACTCAGCTAAATTTCTCTTAGAAGTCTTAGATCATCTTATCTCTGCCGTGGCCGCGCGCCTGCTTCCCACTAATGTCCCGGTGGAAAGAAAGGCGCTCCGATCTGAATGTTTGAATGAGTAATGTGTAGGAGATAACAAATATATTTCCTATGTGGATGCTTGTGAAGTTAAGTGTCCGTGATTTATGTGGAGCGGCACGTGACTGCACGACTTGTGATGGTCATGGAACTCTGGTGTCATGAGGAACGGTTCAGTTGTTTGAATGGCTCTCAATGCGACTCATTCAGTTGATGATGACTTTGGGATGGAAGTTTTTTTTGGTATTGTTCTAACGAAGGAAATTTTGTTAGCTCCACTCGGTAGAACAACAAAAGTTCTTCTTAAATAAGTAATAATTGTGTGGAAATAACTCGTGTAATGTACAATGAGATTCACAATGTCGTGCTAGGATTGTGGAGTACTTCTAGGAGCAAAAACATTATTGGTACATCATGCTTTTATTCAATTTAGTTTTAGAATAGTGTGGGATGTGTATTTTACAAAGTTTTGAAAAATTCTGAAATTGAAGAAGATTTTGGTTGCACGACATGAAATTAAGTTTTAGTATTTGTACGAAAAATGTAAATACCCTTCCTTATCCTGAAATTCCACAAAAATCAAAATTTGAAATCTTTGTATCCATATTCATTGCAGTTGCCTGAACCATAAAACTCAAGTTATGTAGGAAGTTTAACTGCTGTTTAGGTACAATTGGGCAGATAGTATCTTATAATATCCGTTTTCTTGCCCATTTTTATTTTCTGCTTGTCCTAAAAATCAAATCACCCGGCAAAAAAAACTTCAAGCCGCCTACTTGCCAGTAAGAAACATCAGATAATCCGCCTTCGCATTTCGAATTTGGTTACTTTAGAGTGGAGCGTCTGAGTTCTGACAAATAAACGTTCTCCTCCATATACTTCGTGTTGATTGAATGCATCGTCAATAGGATTTGTCAGGTCGTCAAAAAATCTGTGGCTTCAACAGAAACTCTAATTCAACATTGTCAGTCACTCTGTCTGGAGCAAGTCAGGTACATGGCAACACAGAGCTTTCCAATACTTTCCAGTTAAACGTTGTCCTCCACATGATTCAATGGGAGCTGACAGCAATTTTCCGAGTGCCCTTGGAAGTCGAGCCTCATTTTGTTGTCAGTTTAGACTTTAGAGCGATATTGTTTTATACCGGCATTCATTTTTTTCATTATCTGCACAATAGTACGTATACACTATACAGATACTTATTTATGTACCAGTGTACATATACTCATTGAAATGCTCATCAACATGACAGTGATCAGTGATCGGCCATTATATTTATGAATGACATTAAATTTTTAAGCGAGATCTATTGTGTGAAGTGGATTTTTCTCATCACATAATGTAAAATATTATATTGAATTTGTAACATGAGAATTTATTTGAACTCAGTTTATGAAGATGAATCAATTAAATTTATCTCTCAAAAGAATAAACCAATTTTCAAGAAGTTGCCCATATGAAAGTTGTGTGGAACACCCTGTCTAAACAGATTTAGCATGAGGAGGAACAAGTAAAAGAGCATTATATTAGGATCTGCAGTAGGTACATACATGAACAGGGTGGTCTCATTGGTTTCAAAAGAAGGATACAATGAAGAAAATATTGCGTGGAATTTATACAGCACTTTGCAATACATGAGTGGACTGAATGCCATCACAATAACATTCATTAGTGGATGTGATATTTGCTCTGATTTTCAAGTACATGCATATGTATAACTTTCAATGTTGTAGAATCATTCGTTTAGAAAAATAATTGAAATGTTTGAACCATTGGAAATTCATTCAGTGGTACATTTGCGTGACTTTCGAAACCTACGCATGATAATCACGTCATTCAGAAAATATTGAACAACTTTTGGTGTACGAATCAAACCTGCATGAATTGTGTTAGTAGAGACACCCTGTAGAGTAGATATTCGGGAGCACAAGCAGCCTGACAGAGGAATATAAGGAAAAGGTACAGGAGGGAGCTAAGTCACATCTGGCGTTCGCATAGTTTTTCATAATTCCCTGTGTGTTCGAAATTTTTTCTCTCCCTCCGATTTCCTATTCCTCCTCTCTCCCTCTCTTTCTTCTTTCATTCATTCCGTATTCTCTTCTACATTATTCCGTTTGCCTTTTTTATGAAGATTTATTTTGTTCCTTACGACATGACGCCAATCTGTTACGTCATATAATGATCATTGTTAAATCATTTTCCACCCCTACATTGCTTGCTCGCTTTCTTGATGCTTTCTCTCTTCTTGTAAGTATTTTTTCAAGTTCGTTTGTTTGTTCTTTTCTCCCGTTCCTCACTTCCTTCCTGTTCTGAGAATGAATCTGGAACTTTTGCCGAGGAAATTTTTTTCCTATTGTTCCTCTTAAATTGGAATTTGTTCCTGTATTATCCTACTGAGCAGCTGAAATAATGGAAACACACTCGCAACTGTTTTCCTTTTATTAAGTTTCCTCCTTCTCATTCCGATATGCCGTTCTTTCAGAACTGAGCCTCCTTGTCTTTCACTCCTCTCCGAGTATCGAGTTCACCCGCATCTGTATGTCGGAATTTCTTCACATATCACATTCACCAGAAACCAAAAACCTTGAAACAATGCCATGTAGAGCAGGTGTTTCAGGAGCATGTGATAGAGTGCACGTTACTAGTGAAAACACACCACCATTACGCATGCACAGGTTAACTTCAACCAGATGAAAGCATTCACTCAGATTGATCTAAAACTCATTACTCTCTGAACGCTCTAATATTTCCTATGTGGCAACCTCAAATCATAATATCATATCAAATCAGCCAGGTCTCTGGACCGCTTTGGTCTGGTTTGGTTAGGTGGTGGAGCGATTTGAAATGAATCAACGTTCCCGTTATGATAAAATTAAATAATTCGATGTAAAGTAAGGAGACCAGACGGAGAGAGGAGTTGCCTGGGGCATGCGGCATGTTGCCCCTGTGAGATGGAGACCAAGTTGTCTCAGATTATGTACAGAGTGCAAAGTTGTTGCGGACATGCTGGGGATTAAGTCAGGCTAACTTGTAGTTTAGAATCTGGAAGAGGAAATTGCGTAAATACAGGAACTCGGAGCATGCACCTTGAGATCAAAACGGGAGTTGTTTGAGATTTACAAGAGATTTGATAAAACATATTGTTAAATCTCTTTTGGTTTCTATGTGTACATGGGTATATTTGATTGATCTTTCACTGGAGGCTATAAATTCGATTGAGCCATTATACATAATTGTAAATTATTATTACAATACGATCCTTTAGATCTTGTACAGC
Source organism: Bactericera cockerelli (assembly GCA_024516035.1). Classification (NCBI taxonomy): domain Eukaryota; kingdom Metazoa; phylum Arthropoda; class Insecta; order Hemiptera; family Triozidae; genus Bactericera; species Bactericera cockerelli. Next base: position 35,707,365 of record CM044956.1, read on the forward strand.
TTTAACTTACTCGTAACACTGTTTAAGAGACACTCGTTGAAAATGATCCATGAGTCTTGTGTCTACTCTATTCAAAACTGGGTGGTAACCACCTTGTAGCTGCGAGTCCAGTTTGCAGATGATGAACGCAGTAAAGAATAATTGCGTCATAAAGAAGATACGAACACGCTCCTCGCATACAGTGTCAGTGGTTAGCACTAACAGTCTAACAGTCAGTGCCCGACTGTTTAAGTAAAATGCAAATATAGCAAAAGTTTCAATTATTATTGCTCTAATTGCGTTTTTCTTATCAACATTATCACATCGTCTAATGAAAGTCTAACAGCTCAGTGATAGAAAGTAACGGAAGCCTAAGAGTTCGTTTTATTTCTGAACGTGATGCTTCTAAAAGTGCTCCTCAGCGGGAGACCGTTTAATTACCACTCATCTGATGCATCTGATCCAGGCTCCAGATAATTGGAGCAACCTGCAGCTTGTGAAACTTGTATTGGGCTCTTATATTATACCTACTACGGCAGTAAATTACCATAATGATGCTCTTGCGGTCATGGAGCATCTCGCAGATAGCTGTTCACGAAATGAGTAGCGCCCTGGTGATGGTCTCAGGGCCGACACACTTGTGAAGTTGATCTTCTTGTTTTGAAATCCCGTTTCAAGAATCTGTTTATTTTTGTTGTAAAATGATGATTTTTGATTGATACTTGAGATATTTGAAGGAAAACACTTCTGGTAACTGGTAACGTAACAGTTTCATCAAACTAAGTAAACGTTCATCCCGACACAATGGATCGATGTGTAGTTGTGTACATTTTAGCGAGGACATGCAGTTATGTATATCAGGATTTTCAGGAACATCATGTTAACATTATGATGGAAAATGATCATTTAGTACTGTCAACATCTGCGTCATTGGGGAGTTACAATTGAAAATGTGCAGATAGGTAATAGAGCTGTAAGACCAACAAGCTCATCAATCTTTGGGCTAATGAAAAGTGGAAACAGAAGAGACAGGTTGACAGGTTCGAGCGTCTCCGACACACACATGTGGAGGCTCCGTGTCACGCAAACAATAATGCAAGCTCAGCACACGCAAAAACTTATGAGGAAAAGCTGAGCCAGTTAAAGCCAAACTTGAAAAGAAACTTTCACTGAAGACACAGCTTAAGAAGACGGTGGAGATATAAGCACAAGTTGGGAACGAGTCATATTTTAAAACTTGTTTCTAAAAGATTCCCGTTCATTAAAGTTAAACGAAGCAGGAGCATCTACAAGACGTATCCTCAACCTTGTCTGAGATTACTTAGCTGGGATTGAATATTTGGATGAAAAATTATTTCCTGAGTTATTTTTGAGAAGCATCATCAATCCTTAAGTTTTCCGGTACATATGGGATTTGGAAGTTTAGTTGCTCGACTATCCTAATTAAAACTTTCCTTCATTCCCGACCCGGGGTGTGCGGGGTAAGTGATAAATCTCTATGGAATGGTTCAGCTGCTCCCTGAAGTTATAGCGAGCTGCTACGTCTAGGTCTCGCTCCACACAGAGTGAAGGATTTCATTGTTTCAGCGAACAGTGAGCTTTGGTTGTGCATCTCGTGTAGTATTAGCTGTATTTTTTTTTTTTTTTTAAGTTTCCATGTTTTTATATTTTACAATAACATCTTCAACAAACAATGAGGGTATACCTACCTTCAAAAGATAAAAAATCTTGTGCTGAAGTTGGGGAAAGTATTAGAAATTTTTGTGTGATAATTGCCAGTGATATGGAAATATTGAATTGTACCAGTATCCGAAATGTTACATGTGATAAGCTGCTCTAATGCAATATCGTACATTTCAAATTGAACTGCCCTATGTCATCATTTCATTAATAAATTTCAATTTATTTAATGGGTGGGTAGGTGGGTACCGTTCCATCAATGGAATCAGGAATGCGCGGACACTGGCGTACAATTCAATAGTTTGTTTACATTTTTAGTCTCTTATTTTCTACCCTAATTCTACTGGTTTTTTTTTTTTTTCCTCTCGAAAGAGTAAAATAAAATAATATAATTATGTATTTGATACGAGGCCAAAAGTAATATGATTATTTTTTCCATGTTCAAAATTGTAGTCGAAACTTTCAAATTTTCCTAATTAAAATTTCAAATTGAGTTAATAATGTCCCTCTATTTTTCAACAAAAGTCTTTTATTACATTATAATTATTGCTATAAATAACACTAGCGCATATTTTGGCACAAAGTCCCCTCTCATAATTCTATCCTTTGTGCTTTCTATTTGATTGAACCTATTAAAGTTGCATGTTTGTTTGAAGTATATTTCCCAGAATTTTGTGCAGAGCTATTCTTCTAAATAAACAGCAGATGTTGCAGGATGCCTAAATTAAAATGATTTTACTGAGAAAAAAAAGTTCATTATCAGTAAATTTGTCGAGTTTTTGTACAACTATGAATAAAAAATACTCTACCAATTATGGACACAATACTTCCTCGTGATGGGTTCACATTCTATACACTTGGCAATTTTGAGATTTTATACTAAATCACTTGATCTCCAAAGTTCTTTAACCGATTCTTTTCAAATTTGTTTTATATGGTAGAATACCCTTTTTACTACATTCTAGATTCTACAAAAAAATCTGTATTGGTAAGTCGTAGACATTATTTTTTCCACTTTTTGGTATAAATTTTCGCAATTTCTTAAAATCAGGGCTCATAAAAAATTCAAATATACTATTAAAAACTAATACGCATAAATATATAGTATTTAATCAAAATCGGGTGTACCGTTCACGAGATATAAGCGTTTAAGTAAAAGGTTAGTGGTCACGCGCATGGTCTCTAATACCAAGAAACGCTAGTACGAAGTTGATTGTCTTGAAATGGGACCATCTACAATACGTCTTCTATATGTGTACAAAATTTCGTTGAAATCCGTTTAGTAGTTTCTGAGATCTGCGCGTTACAATTTCTAGTATAATTTTATCGGAAGTAATTGATTATGTAAGTTATATGCTACCTACACGTAGTATATATTATGTTGACTTTAGCTATTTCCCTATCTGAGTGGATGTGCACTTGTTCAACTACATGAAATTTAAATACATACAACAACTTAACTCGTTAATCGGTTAGGTTTTGGCTGGAGAAAAAGTTTTATAAACCTAAAGTATTTTTCATGTTATATAAAACCTAAACTCACGCACGTACATGGTAGATTCTATCAGCCTTTTCTGAATTTAATTCCAAACAAATAGAGGTTAAAAAGGGTTTATATCAAACTTTTAATAAAAACAAAACTTCCTTGAGGTATTTTCTTGCGTTTTCAAAAATATCCCCGGGAATAATTATGTCAGACGGCAACAAGAATAGTGACTTGGTCTGTGTTGTACTGTGGTTGTTGGGAGTAAAAAAATATTCATTTCTAGGTTAGTTTTCTGCTTCTGGAAATACTATTATTAAACAATAAGGTGAAAAGGTTTTTTTTTATATTAAAGAAATACTGTAAATCATCAAATATGAGCACTACCTACGATAAGGATTATTATATTATTACCACTGCAAGGGTCTATACATAGAATATGTCGTACCTATTCGTGTAGTTCCATCAGGTTCCTGTAATCGATCTTTTCCACTGACACTCAAAACTTGATCTCGGTTCAGTTAGTCTCTTAGACTTGAGATTCAGCTGGACGAGTGGAAAGTTTTGGAGTGATAGCTCAACGAAATATTTTCTCATAAGATTTTTTTTTTCTTCTTTTACCCTTGTGTCACTTTTCCCGCTTTTGTCTGACACGAAGTATACAAATAAGGCACCTATAGAACAAAAAAATCCCATTTTGGTTTGCCTGGTCGTTATGAGCTTTTCATTCATGTGGAAGGGAAGTTTTCAGACGTGGCGTGGCGTGGGTAAACTCGTGCGGGAAACTCGGATGAATGAGGTATATGGCGACTGCGGTTATTACCCCGTACAACACGCTTTCCACTTCCGAAGATGAATTTAGATACATACTTCTACATATTTCATGAGGATATGGACTGGTGACCGTCCTGGATTTTAAGTCTATCGATGGTTCTCATGCCAGCCTCCGTAGCGTAATGGATGTGACCACTGTCTGTAGTCCAGAGCTTCCAAGTTCGACTTCCGGTTTGGGCAGACTGGGGCAGACTCTACGAAAATTCTGTTCCACGTGAGGCTGGCATCCCAGGCCCTACCCAGGCGGGGTGAGGTTAATGTGGGTAGCTGGTACAATTTCCAGCGAATGGATGGGAATTGTACCAGCTACCCACATTAACCTCACTTAGAATCAACTGGTCACAATAGATCTAAATAGAGGTCTGTTTGATAGTTGGTACTTCTCTTTTGGAACTCCAACCAGTATAGACTAATAATAATAATTATCATGGTAAGTTGGTGGTCCATTCTTATGCTAGTAATCAGGTCCGACTAAGGCTTGGTTAGTGTAATAAGTGTATAGTGACGTACAACCCTAATTTCATCAATAGCCATTTACTGTAAAATGATCTACAGTTAATTCAATAGTTTAATTCATTCTGTAGAATAGCAGATTGTTAAAGTTGAGGACTGGTTTTTACAAAGAATGTAAGTATAGCTCCTCAGTAAGTTTTGGAAGAATTCAACTGAAAGAAGAGGAACAGTAGAATTAATTCAATTAATGTTTTATTTTCTACCAATATCAAGAATTCTTTTGCTACTTTGTACGAAAATGTGACAAATGTAATTTTAAATATTCATTCCAATTACATATTACGTTTTCTGGTAAGCTTGTAAAAATAGCGCTGTGTGAAAATTTGCCAGTGTAGCAGAATTTTTATGTAAACTAAATAATCATTTCAATTTCTTACTCATTCAAAATTGTCCTCACATCAATACTCAATTGAATTCCTCCAGAAATAATTCGTTTATCTCTCCTTCTGCTGGCTTACTCCCATCTCAAGCTATATTGGCAGCCTATTTGGTTGAATTAAATGAGAAAAAAGAGAATTTACATATGATGTGTAAAGAAGTGAGGCACACACACACTTGAAAATTGTAACGTATTGAGTTTTTTTTATGATAAAAATTTAAAGGAGCACTTTCTATATGGAATCTAAATCCAGAAAAGTGTTTTATTCTACAAACGTAATTGAATTTCTCTCTTTTACATTATTGTAGAGTGCGTTAGTTGGCACACATTCAAGCACAGAATTTATGAAGCCTGGAGTAGAGAGTAGTGCGTGGATTTTTTTTACTCAACGCCATTCCAGGAAAGCAATTACTAAAGAAAGACCCTACCTTACTATAAATTATAGATAAATGGTCGTGTTTGCAAGTCTCGTTGATCCCGGGAAATCACAATATTTTTTTATCAACAGTCACTTTAGCAACAAAATAGTAACCATTGAGACTATTTCTAATGAAAGTTGGAATAAACGACATTTCAACACAAGTGACTGATAGACCTGATAGTGTAGGGAAATGCGAGAGGCCTTCGTTGGTTCAGGGATGCTGATGAGTAACAGTAGTAATTTGCGGTCTTTTCACATAAATATGAATGTGATGTACTTATACCTACTCCCCGAACAGATGAACCTCCCTCGTTGCCGACTCACTGAGGCCTCTAAACAAAGGCCGCTTGCCACTCACAACTACTTGCTTTGAAAGTAAAACCCTAGAGTAGAGTAGAGGCTAGCCGCTACAGTTCCAATTCATCCCCCAAAAAACACTTCGTGTAAAAATAGTCGTCAAGTGTTGGAATGATTAAAAAGAACTGATATCAAAAACGTCAATTTTCTATGTTTGAAGGAAATATTTTTCACGTAATAAGTCTCTTGATAATTCAACCAAAATAATATCCTCACAACAACAATACACCTTCGAGCAAACTTCGATTTGGTATTTTGAGAATTTAACCAAAAAGTAGCCACACAACAAAACAATGCTCTTGTAAGAACAATCTTGCATAATTACATAACCACGTCCTTGACTACTGCACACTGTTTTGTTAGCAACGTACTTCACATACATTTCAGAACAAAACAGTGTGCAGTCAAGGACGTGGTTCTGTAATTATGCAAGATTGTTCTTACAAGAGCATTGTTTTGTTGTGTGGCTACTTTTTGGTTAAATTCTCAAAATACCAAATCGAAGTTTGCTCGAAGGTGTATTGTTGTTGTGAGGATATTATTTTGGTTGAATTATCAAGAGACTTATTACGTGAAAAATATTTCCTTCAAACATAGAAAATTGACGTTTTTGATATCAGTTCTTTTTAATCATTCCAACACTTGACGACTATTTTTACACGAAGTGTTTTTTGGGGGATATCACTACTTTTTGATTTAATTGATTTTCATATGATAGATGAAATAAAAACTGGTCAACAATCAACAGATAAAAGAAAAAAGACTTTTAATTAAAGGATGTTGATCTTTTAATTCAAGGAGAAAAAAAAAAATGATAGAAAAAAAACTTTGAAAAGATGCTGAAAGAATATTTTACGGTACTTGCTGGAGAGAGGAGAAATTTTGAGATAACAGGTGTATTCCTTATTGAGTGGCACTAGATAGCGCTCAGCAATTTTGTTGATCTTTTCAAATTTTGAAACCCACTGCTAGATTCATTAACAGAAAAGTACCCCGTTTCAGTATTGTTGGCAATAATTAGAGATAGTTGATACCGAGTATTTCATAGAACCGGTACTTCAGTAATCGATTACATAAAAGTACCGAGTATTTACCGAGGTTCTTTTGTACTTGGTTTTTGAGATTCTGCGAGCGGATGTAAATGGAAAAGTGGATTCGAGTAATCACTCAAGAACCAAGTACAAAAGCACCGTACACTAACTAAATCTCACAATTTTGCATTCAGAATGTTTACAGGAGACGAATCTCGATTCACAAAATTTGTTGGGTGTTTTAGTTTCAAGTGTTTCAATAGATTAGAAGCTCCACTTCCTATTTTATAACCTGAATTAAATAATGTACATTTCCCTAAACCGTCCAATTGTTTGACAAAGAAGTTTCAAATAGAAGACTTGTTTCTACGAGACAAAAAGAAAAATATTAGGACACCGACAGCCTGAATATTATTCATAGATAATATCGGAATAATGAAGTACCTCTCTCTGCTGTACCCAGTTCTAGAGATGGGTATTATTGTAATACCGATTATTTCATAGAACCGGTACCCGGTATGGTACCCGGCCTCGGCGTGTAATACCAAGTATTTAATAAAAACGGTACCCGCCTACTACGTACGATACGTCGGTACTCGGTCCCAGTGTAATACCGAGTATTTCATAAAATCGGTACCCAGTACGGTATGCGGATCCAGTGTGTTATACTGTCGCCAGTGTTTACCCGGTACGAGTACAGGTACCTAGCAAAATTTTGTACCCGGTATGGGTACGGGTACCTAATTTTATTATGTACCTGGTGCGGGTACTTTTGTAAATGTACCCGGTATTTTTTTGGGTATACTTTTCGGGTACGTTATCCTTATCTATAGTAAGTATAGTAATAAGATTTGTCTAAATTATTTTAACTGTGGAGGACAAAGTCTTGTCATTAGAATACCACCTAACAACCAAACTAAATAAAATACCAAATTGATGCTTAGCCTTTAATGAGGTCTTGAACTCCAAGTTCCATTTTAAAAGTCTAGTAAGCTAGATTTTATTTTTATTTAAAATTACTATTAATGTTAATGTATTATTATTATTATTATCATCATCATCACAATCAAGAAATAAAAAGATACATTTATTAAAAATAAGGCTTGCACCTTTTTAATTTAAGTATGAATTTGTGAACAAAAATAACTAGAATGTAGAAAAAATAGTATTCTATCATATACGTAAAATAAATTTGAAGAAAATCGGTTAAGCGGTTTTGAAGATACAAGTGATTTAGTCGAAAAAATCAAAATTGCCAGGTGTATACAATGTGAAACAATCACGAGGAAGTATTGTGTCCATAATTAGCAGTGTTTTTTTATTTATATTTATAATGTAGGTACATATTTGTAAATTTTGAATGAGATCTATGTAATTTACGATTCATAATACAAAAGCATTGATCAAAATAAATGCTTTATTTAGACTGTCAGTTGTCAGTGGCCAGCCTCCGTGGCGTAATGGTTGTAACTACTGCCCTATAATATTTTTTTCCCCTCTTAACACGTGAGTCTGGAATCTACCCAGGCTGGGCGAGTTAAATGTAGGTAGCTGGAACGATTCCCAGCGAATGGAGGGTAAAACCCCACGTCCTGACTAGTTCAAATCAGGACGTTAAAACCAAATACAATCAACTGGTCACAATCGTTTTAAAATGAGGTTGGTGTGATAATTGGTGCTTCTTTTGTGGAACTTCAACCAGTAATAATGAAGAAAAAAATATACCTATTTAATCTTAAAATCCATTAACAATAATTCATTAATAATCAACTAGTGTTTTAACCTTGTATTGAAAAATTAGTTATGAACTCGTTAAATAACAGACAACTTTGTTTAGTGGTTTTGTTTACAATACAATTTTAATTATAATATGTACCTAAGTACATGGTAGGTAGATGGAATTTCGATCTTGGTAAAATAAAGAGGGAAATGAAAGTGCCGAGTATTATTGTATGTTCCAAAATTGCCTCTTACTATGGCTCTAAGAAATGTTGACCCATATATTTGCCTAACATCGAGTTACTAAACATGGTGTCAATTCAGCATAATCAGTTGGTAGGTATAAACAGAAGAAGTGAGACATTATACTAGATAATACATTTAATAATTATAAATTAATAAGCAAGCATATATCCATGGAATATACCCTGAAAATTTCAGCTCGATTGGACAAAAAATGCAACTTATATCATGTTACAATGTTACATACATAGGTAGATGGATAATTAGATTGTGAGAAATCAATGTTGATCGAGTTAAACCATACTCACTTCTTTCGAAATTAAACGGTCATAGGAGGTTGACTCAAACTACCAACTACTGTTTTTTTTTCTCACGAGAAAACCGGACATCCAAAGTACAGAGTAAAAAAAAAATTAAACCTAGCCGGGATTCGAACCCAGGTCACCTTGCAAACTTTGTGTTTTACCTACACCAGTCGACGACCACAGAGACTGCTCAATACATAATATTTTATTATAATTTATCATTGTTTTGATCTATATTAATCAATATTTTACCTCTTACTGGCCAATATTTTATACACTTCTCATAATTAGACCTAGTTTACCTCTTGATGTAGAAATCTCTGAATGAAGTTATAAAACGTTATTATTCCCTAACTGATAACTCAGTCTGCTGGCAGCTTGGGTGAAGCAAAGATGACTGGATCCCACCCATATTTTAAGTTCTATGTGAGGCGAAGATTTTTTGATACTCTCATAAATCTTATTTCAGTTTTTAATTTTTATGTCTCACACTGTCGCTGATTTTTCTAACATTTTATTTACATCGTAGTATATTTCTACGTAATTAGACATTTAGAAAGAACCTTCAGTCATCAACTTGGGATAAATAGGCGTGGCTCCAGGGTTCATTTTAGATAATCCTTTAGATGGCTTTAAATACTTTTCTACTTGTTTCAACCATCTGAAATTAAGTGATCTCATTCCCTTTGACTAGACCTTTCTAAAAACACCAGAAATACAACTCTAGGATAATAATAGACGGCTCTGGGCTCCATAATAAGTATTCCTTTCAAAGGGTATAACTCAAGTTTGGTCCAGTGTAATACTTTAGTTATATTTTTATATTTTTTCCTATGATAAGGCCTTTCGAAAAATACCACAATCGCAGCTCCAAGATAACCAGGGGCGGCTCTGTGCAACTTTCCCGTTTTATTTTAGAAGGCCATATCTCCTATCCTATAAAAAATAAATACTTGAAACTATAAAAGGTATGCAGAGATGAAAATTCCCTTTTCAAAAACGTATCTCACGTCTTTCCACGATAAGCACACGTTGCTGTACCCTTGACAGAAAATTGGTCTGAAAAAAAAAAAAAAAAAAAAAAAAAAACCCGTATGAATAATTTCATGAAATTCAAGATTTTCGGCGTGGCCAGTAAACGACTTTAACTGTACGTAGGAACCTCGCGCTTTCGTGAAACACAATCTATTTTCGCGTCTCATTACGAATTTGAAATAAAAATTGATAAAAGTTAGCGTTAAGTGGGCGAAAACAATAAAACAAAATACATATAAACTCTGTTTCGTGTTAATATAGGCCGGGTGGCTGGCGCTACTTGACGAGCGCTCGCCTCCCGGCGAGCTTGATTATCAAAACCCTGCACATTGCACAACTAGAAATGAAATTTCGGGGGTCTCTTCACCACTTCCCTTTCAATTTCTACCTCCCACTCTCCCCAATTTTCTCTAAAAAGAACAAAAACAAACTTTCCTCAATAGAAGAGAATACGTTTGAATAGAGAAGAAAGCAATGGAGAATCATTTTGTGTAACAAAAAGGTAGTCGCTGTGGGGCCAGGGGGAAAAATTGGCACTGATTGCAAGCTGTACGCGTCTGCCAAATTCCACATCCAGCATATATCACATCCAAGCCGGATAATACGGGCACCCAGTGCTTCTGGCTGTCAGAAACATGTCCTTTGTCTTTGTACCTTTGCTATTGTGGAGCAGAATTCAATTGTAGGAGGATAATCACTTGGTTTATGTTCCTCTCTTTTGTTCGCCCTGCATCATTTTAGATGGTTTCCTTTGTTTGAGGACAACTTGGAATAAGAATTTCCAGCTAATTAACGACTATAAAGTTAATTTTATCATTGAATCAAGAGATTCTTGGGCGAGTCTATTATACCTTGAGTGTTCACTTGGGCTTTTGAATGGTGAAAGTTCAATAATTGATAGAAGTGTTGTTATATTTATCTGATTTCATGTCTTTTTTTGATGGAATTACAATTTTTGCGCCATCTTTAAATGAGTAGTTTCTATATATCTATTTCCTATTTAGTGACATTCATCTCAATTAATTCCCTGCCAGCAGTAAAGCACGATTCTCTGCATCATTTGGAATACAAAAAGCTTCTGCCATATTGATTTCTACCTCTCACGCATTCGTCGGCATTTTTCTTTCTTCTCTCCTGTGCTCTCTTTTTTAATGAGCTTCCATTATCTTGCTACTCTTTTCAAATGTGCAGCAATTGCGGTGGACCGGTAGGCATTCCAGTGCGGGGGGTGGGGAGGTGGAGGAGGAGCCCTTTGTCCTCAAGTGGTGGGAGGCAGAGAAGAAATTTAATTAAAAATTCCATTTCTGTGCCCAACGTATGTGTCGAATTTTAAAATTTTCATTCCGAGTGTTTGTTTGCCGCTTGAATTTCATTTCTATGACTCGCATGTATGTTGACATTCATTCTTGGTCCTGGGAAGTGTTCCATTTGTTTTGTTATGTGGAGAACAATCTTCCTGAATTAGAATACCTCTGCAGCATGTTCTTTCATCTGTCTGGCGGATTGCTATGAAAGTTCGCACGTTATATGCAAACTTGGTATTACCTCTTCATATCAAGTAATGAATGTTTGCTGAAGGTATTATAATTCTCATTGATCCAAGAATTGTGAGAAAAACTTTTACCCAAGTGGAAAATTCTGCAATATTGTACCTTACATCTGACATCATACACCTAATATGCATATGATTTTATTTTTTATGTTAAGACAAACTGTTTCGTATGAGCTCTACCACCTTGGTTTCTGAAGTTAAATAATAACTAAAGACATTGAATTTCCGAGACCTAGTGATATTGTTAGTGACTCACGTTAACCCTAGTCTTATTAACTAGTGGAGATATAAATATTATGAATATTGTTAAAGTTGTGGAAGTTAATAAAGTGAAGGTGGAAATGGAAAAATAGGGTTTTCAATTAGGCGATCCATTATATCTTTTGTGATTATTATTTTTATGATCAATACATCAGCTATCTTCTATGTATGAATTAGACTTTCTGCTTTATGACTCTCCGATGTATATCTTTAGAATACTTTTCTTTGAAAGTTAAAGAAATACTACTTTGTTGAAAATTTGTAGAGTGTGCAGTACAGTGCAACTTGTATACATTATTATTACTATTATTTGAAATTGGAATAAAAATTACTATTTGTACACAAAATGCACCAGACTTCATCTTATAGAGATTGGTCGCTTTTTGTAGTTGTTTTTATATGTACGAGTATGTGTCATTAAATTTCGTAGGCATTTTCTTTTCTAACTATGGAATTGGATTATGAAAGGACTTCTCTTTTCTTCAATAAGTATTTGCTCTATCCTCGATATAATTGTGTCTTCCATGTTCTATGCCTTCTTTCTATACCTCTTTTATTCCCTCAGTTATTCTTACTGACGAGCTTTTCATTGCTTTGGAAAATGATGAGTTGCCAAATGCTGAATGATAATAATAAAACGATTGCTATTTCACTATCTGTCTTCACAAGTTCATACATATTCTCATTTGTTACAGTTCAATGCTGTTCCATACGATGACTTGTGTTTTTCATCTGATGTTTCTATGTATCTTTCTTCTTTTCCATTTCATCCCATCTTATGAAGAGATATCCAATATATTCAATTTGTTCAAAGCTCTTTTCTCGTCTTCTCTTTTTGTTTTCAAACTTTAGTATGTTACCTCTTTCCTAAGACGAGCAATCTCATTAGGAGGTAATACTGAAAACTTTTACTCATGAACCTCGGAGTTTTTTCCTATTCGAGATAATATCATCATCATTATTATTATTCTAAGAGAAGATAATTTTGTTTTAAAAAGTCACTGGAAAAACTTTGGTAGTAAAATTTATTACGATATTGATGTTTCTGTAGTCTTTTAAACTATCGGATTTTTATGTTCTCTGAAATTATAGATATCTCTGCGACTTTGTGGTGTCATTGCACCACAGATTTCCTTCCATAGGAAGTATGTGTTGCGAATTTCAGTTAGATAAATACCAAGACCAGAGACTTGTAAGTTCTTCTCACATAATTATGTTTGTATATTGCTGGGCTTCGGGTCTACTGCTTTACTGTCTACTCCTAGTTTTATTCCGTCTCAAGAGTTTTGTGTTTCCATGGAACAGAACACTAGCATCGTATATTATATTTCTATAGCGCTTGGAAATGGGCCCAATGTTTCTCATAATTAAAATCTTCTCTCTCTCTCTTCTCCTGCTTTCTCTCCAAGTTTCCCTGTTCCTAATGATATATCAGAATCAATGCCTTTATTGCCTCAGCCTCAGCAGCATTTGATTTACGATCAACTTTTGTCAGCATTTTTCTCTCTCCCTTCCCCTGCTTTCTCCCTATATCTCTTCTTCTCACTTCTCCTATTTCCTCCGCTTCTATCTTTGTTTATGTTCCCTATCTCTTTTGTGATATTTTTATTTTTACGGCTTTGAGGTTCTCTTGCCTCTTTCTCTATTGCCGCCACGATATGTGTCATGTGGGCTCTCTGCCCAGTTATTACCTCCTTCTTGATTTTTCTGAAAATCGGAGGAGAGAAGGAGATTCCCTCCGATTTTCATCCATTGTCGTAAAACAATTTATTTTATTATCAATTGACCTCAAATCCCTTCACCTCCCACGAGCGTCTATTGTGCTTTCAATCATATACTTGTATACTAGTATACCAGGCTCAAGTATACAGGGTATGTTGGTAGCTGGAAGTTTACCAGACTCAAGTATACAGGGTATGTTGGTAGCTAGATGATATCTGCCTCAAGTTTAATGTGAAGAGATACAGGGTAGCTCTGATGTTATTTCTCATTTATAATCATCAACAATAAAGCTGGATTTAGTTTCATGGTAACGTTTGTCGTAGACACCTTCACGAGATCGCATCAACCGTGCTTTTTGTTATGAAAAACACATTGTATTTATTCTTTTTAGGTTCTTCACTATTAAGAGATTTTTATATGACAACTAGTTTGACAGTTTTCAAAGATTAAAATAAAATTATTAGGTATTTTAAGAATTTTTAAACGTGAAAAAAGTTACCATTAACTTAAATTCAAATTAAATATCAACATGGTTGTTATATACGAAGAACAAAAAGGAACTACAAAACCAAGTGCCGATTTTATTTTATTTTATTATGAACGATACAAAACTTACAATCTGAGTTTCCCAAAGTTCTCGAGAATCCCAAGGACCTTGCTTGCGTGCAACTTATTTCGAAAATAAATCAAGCTGAAGGAAAAAGACTCAAACATTTCTTGCTCTCTATCTCTATCCTTATCTCAAAGAAAACAAATACGAAGAAGCTCCCTGCGCAAAATATTCAAATCATTCAAAATAATTTACGGTGCCAAATTTATTTGAAAAACTTCTCAGTGCCTCCATGAAACTTTCGAGCGAAATCACAACACAGAAAGTTTTCTCAGAAGAGAAGCAGAGAAAATGAGAAGGTCTGATTGTTGCTCCCTGAGATTCAGCATAATAAGGCTATCATATTTATTATCCAACTCTTTTGACCCTAAAGAAAGAACAGCAAATTTTCCAAACATAAAGAGCTGAAATGGTAAACGAATCGGAGTAGCCAAGGCAATTCAGACGCACATAAAGTTTGAGATTTTATATTAGAAAGGGAAATGTGACATTTTATAACGGTTTTGGGTACATTTTTCTGTATTTCTCAGTTTTCTTCTTGAAATGGAAATATTTACCATCCTTGTTGATGTAAACATGAGTTCCAGAGTGAAAAATTGTCAAGGCCTTGCGTCACCAAAATATAACTTGAGATGATGAGGCGAATTCATCTTCTTTCCTCTCTTCTCTCTCCTCTCTCCGCTCTTCTATCTCCTCTTTTCTCTCTCCTCTCTTCTCTCTCTTCTCTTCTATCTTTCTCCTCTCTTCTCTCTCCCTCCCTCCCTCTCCTTCCTGTTCCTTTTTGTGCCATCTCGTGCATGACATAATTATTATTAGATTTCTCCCCAGTATTGCGAGTTGCTTTTTTTCGTTTATCCCGTAGGTGAGTTAAATATTGGAAAGCACATTTATATACATAACATTATTCAGGTCCAGGTATGATAAGGAATGCCTCGTGGAGACCCTCTCTCTCTCTATCTCTCTCTTTTCTTTTGAAATCTGAAAATCTTCTTAACTATCCTTAGAAAGGAAGGTAGAATAAGAAATTATTTATTTACCCACATAGAAAATAAATAATATTTTATTCTACACGGAGAACGTGTGTATATACCAAGGACAATTATAATGATGCTTTTAATCCATCTTCTCCAGCCGCCAAGGTCAAACCAAACAAAACAAGTAATTAGAATATATCCTACCCTTATTAGAAATTTGACAAAAGTCCATTTTAATATCCACTAATACAGCCTTGCTTCTATTTAAGAAAATATCTTAAAATAATGGCTACGAAATAAAAAAGGCTGTGAAACACTCATCTTTTCTTTTCTTTTTTAAATAACTTTGGTATCGTTTCTATGTTAAGCAACTTGCTTTTCTTTTTGCAACATTTCTCGGAATGACGTAACTCTTTTTCGTAATTAGAGAAATCGATATCACCCTCGTTAAATATTTCAGTTAGAACTCTGAGCTACTGAGGTCATAAGAACAAGTACCTGGGAAAAAAGCGAAACAAGCAAAGGAAACAGGGCAGGAAATTTATCTTCAGATGTGAACAGCAGACGGAGAGAACCGTGGAAAGAAAAATAGCTTTCTATATAATCCGACAGAGAGAGAAGGAGGAGTTCTTTTTAGGGAAAAATAAATTTTGAACCTTTTAACCATCTTTTGAGAGTCCTGTTCAGATCCGGGTGTACTGAGGAACATCCTGTAGAACCCAGATGTGGTCCGTGCATGGTTAAGTTTTAGATTACCTAACGGAACGTTAGTATTAATAATGAACCTCCTGTTTAGATTTTAAGAGGACCTTCCTGGAAATATTTTTTGTCAGAAAGTTCTAAAGCTGTAGGATCAAAGGATACAATCGGTAAGGATTGAACAAGATACTATAAACCTCTCCATATTTGCTATTTAAAATACGAAAAGAAGATGTGAAGGAAAACGAGAAAAATTGCAAACACCTTTCTGTACGCTTTCCTTTTGAGAATTTTCCTATGAACAAGGAATAATACCACAGAGTCTTGGGGTTTTAAACAAAATGGTATGTAAGAATGTACCTACACTACAAAAGGTACATTGGTACATACAAATCAGTATTGTAAGAGCTCTCTACGACCCACTGTATATGAATTTTAATGCTTTTGGTTTTTTTTCTTGTACTTGGTAATTTCCAAATAATAGTTGCAATTTGAAATAATTTAATCGTTCTTGCTTACTGTTCCAGGTAATAGAACATGTTGAAACCCGTCGTAGACCGTTCGTACTGAAGTGTTAAGATACTGTATGATACTTCATATAGGTAAGTCAGGTTAAAATCCAAAATACTTAGGGCTGAATTATATACCAGAATAAAATTCAAGATAGGTAAGCCAGACCTCTCACAAGTCGGGCTATAGTGCGCTGTGATTGGTTGAAACTCTGACTTGAAAGATCTTATTTAAAGTTAATCCTGGTTTATGATCCGGTTCTTAGTCATAAAATGGTTCCCTGTGCATCGAACGCGCAAACATTAGTTTCAGAAATGCTAGTACCCACTCTCCCTCCTCCTAATCATCCTGTTTATAGTCTTATTTATAAACTTCTTTTTCTTCTAGACATTTCAGCTCTTGCTTATTACATTTCTGTTTTATCATAATCTCACTCCCCCTCCCCATTCCTTCCCATCCACTCAGTGGCCATCCGCTTCTCTCCCTCCCCCTCCCCATTCCTTCACTCCACCCTGTGACCATCCACTTCTCTCCCTCTCCCTCCCAATTCCTTCACTCCACCCTGTGACCATCCACTTCTCTCCCTCTCCCTCCCAATTCCTTCACTCCGCCCTGTGACCATCCACTTCTCTCCCTCTCCCTCCTAATTCCTTCACTCCACCCTGTGACCATCCACTTCTCTTCCTCTCCCTCCCAATTCCTTCCCATCCACCCAGTGACCATCCACTTCTCTCCCTCCCCCTCCCCATTCCTTCACTCCACCCTGTGACCATCCACTTCTTTCCCTCCCCTCCCCATTCCTTCCCATCCTCCTTGTGACCATCCACTTCTCTCCCTCTCCCTCCCCCTCCCCATTCCTTCACTTCACCCTGTGACCATCCGCTTCTCTCCCTCCCCCTCCCCATTCCTTCCCATCCTCCCTGTGACCATCCACTTCTCTCCCTCTCCCTCCCCCTCCCCATTCCTTCACTTCACCCTGTGACCATCCACTTCTCTTCCTCTCCCTCCCAATTCCTTCCCATCCTCCCTGTGACCATCCACTTCTCTCCCTCCCCCTCCCCATTACTTCACTCCACCCTGTGACCATCCACTTCTCTCCCTCCCCCTCCCCATTACTTCACTCCACCCTGTGACCATCCACTTCTCTCCCTCCCCCTCCACATTCCTTCACTCCACCCTGTGACCATCCACTTCTCTCCCTCCCCCTCCCCATTCCTTCACTCCACCCTGTGACCATCCACTTCTCTCCCTCCCCCTCCACATTCCTTCACTCCACCCTGTGACCATCCACTTCTCTCCCTCCCCCTCCACATTCCTTCACTCCGCCCTGTGACCATCCACTTCTCTCCCTCCCCCTCCCCATGGCTTCTGTACGGCTTTCATCAATTATGCTTGTCTTGCCTCTCTTTCATGTTCTGAAAAATCTCTCCCTCCTTCTCCCTGATCCCTTCCTCCTCTGTATGGTCACTGGCTGTCTTGTACTGTCCAGAGTCCAGACACACTAGAGGGAAGATTTCCCTCGGCTTTAGCAGTGCGCATTTCATTCCCGTTTCTCCCCGCCAAACTAATTAACTTTTTTCTCCTCCCTCCCCTTTTCCCCTCCTTCTGCCCTCAACTTTCACCCACGACTCTCTCTTGGCCCATCCTGCTCCTCCCTTCTAACCTATAATTATGTGCCGTCTATTTTTCTTTATTCACTTTGGCCCCTGGCAATGCGTCCCCTTTCTTTTATCTCTTACTTAGTTATCTTCCTTTTTTTTCGTACACGAAGTTCGAGTTTTGGATAGCACAAACTCGTAGTCTTTTTTTATCTGCCTGTATGACAGTAAAATTCTAGGGTCGGGTTCTTTACTTCCAAAAAAACACCGTGTTTTTCGAAAAATGTTAGTTCCAAAGGATTCGTCAAGATAGCGCCAGTAGAGTTTTGCTCTCGCGAAACGGAGTTGGCGTATTTTTTGTGATATACGCCAAAGGTAGCAAAAAAGTAAAAGCGCCAAAATTTAAAAATTCAAGAACATAAACAGAAAGCATAAAAACAATAAAAGTTAATGTACCCAAAGCTACCAACGTCTTGAAATTTTTATCGAAATTTCTACAGGGTGCGGCAAAATATTTTAACTCTTATTGCTGAAGTTACCAAAGAGGTACTAATAATACATACCTCAGTCACAAGATTTTTTTACTAAGATGTTTTTTTCTCGCAGAGTAAATATAATCCCACTACTAGCAGAAGTCATTTGCGTTCTATTTTTATGATATAAAATTTTAAATCAAATTTGTAATTTTTAAAAACTTACACGCGCACTAAAACTTTTTTTATTATTGTTGCAAATACAATTGCCTGTAATTTAAGGCAAAATAACTCGATTATAACCTAACGGCACGCAGTCATATCCGACATTGAAGGAACCAAAAGGTCTGTTGTAATCGTCTGCCGTAATCTTAGTTCCTTCAATGTCGGATATGACTGCATGCCGCCATCTATAACATTCAATATTATTTGCAACAAAAATATAAAAAGTTTTAGGGCGCGCGTAACTTAGTAATAATTACAACAACAAAAAATATTTTACAAATAGTATACAATTATATAATAATAATTCCGTGTCCGTGAGATAGGTATCCTCTCACGGTGGTGAGAGGATTATATGGACGCCCAAATCCAATGCCTAGGCTCCTTTCTTGTCCATAGTATACAATTGATCACAAGCTAGAGTACGACAGACCTTGGTTCCTTGACATTCGTATATATCAGCGGTGCTCAACCTAGGGGTCGCGACCCCCAGGGGGGGGGTCGCGACCCCTAGGTTGAGCTAAATTAGGGGGTCGCGAGAAAGCTTCAACCAGTGAATATTGAACCTCATTTAAGACTTGCAGTCAGTACCATTGTACCAAAATTTAATTATTTGGTAAATGACATGCAAGCTCAGGGTTCACATTGAATTGCAAATTACGTTTGCACTTTATTATTAGGGGGGGGGGGGGGGGGGGGGGGGGGGGGGGGGGGCTCGCGGCTCAAAAAGGTTGGGTACCGCTGGCATATATGACTGCGTCCCGCTAGGTTTAAAGCAATAATCTTTTAGGGCGATCCGAATTTCGTTGAAAAAAAATTTCGACGCTTTTAAATTTTTGCACAAAAATAGACCAAGTGCCATGCGCGATCTTAAAACATTAATCTCAGCGACTTCACTTTACCTCATCGCCCTCATCCGCAAGTTAACAGATGAAGAAATATAAATAAAAAAAAATGAAGCTGGGAAGCAATGACTGTAGTAAGGTAAAAGAGAAAAAGGGATAGTTTAATGAGAATTAAAAATGAATTATTCTAGAGAATTTTTCGTCAATAATGTTTATGGTTGTTTGTTGAACCCTGTTGAATAATCAAATTCGTTGTTTATTTCTATAGAGTAAAGATTATTATATTTAATTATTTGGCAAATGATCAAACACCAAATACGCCTCAATTTCACATAATGAAGGTTTTTTTTTAAATTACCGCCACAATTTTGTTTATATTCTTGCCAATCCCTGAATTTGCAAAAAGTAAGCGTATTTCGAGCGAAACGCTGATTTTGAGGTTAGGTGTTTCGTGTTTTTGGCAAAAGTAAAGAACTGGGCATAGGTATCTATGTACCTTTGTACAATTAAGAACTGCAGTAGTATACATACAAACATTCATTCATCATGCGTTGCAGCCTTGACTTTCATTCTTGCTCGCTTGGGCTTCTTGTCTTGTACAACAAATTTTCACAAATCAGTCCCAAGTCTCTCTTGTGATATTACTTACAGTACAAAGATAATTAGCAACAGATATAGGTAATCTACAGAAGATTTAGTTTCAATAACATTATCTAGTCGCCTTAAAAATTTACATGACCATACAAGTATGTCCCTTAATCGAATATACATAACTATGCAAAATTCTCACTACTTACACAGGATGCTGTAGGATTTATTTTTAAGTTACATATCAGTAGGTACTTCTCTATCCCCCTCACTCCACCCTGCACATAACTTAAATAAGACAGGAGTAAACTGTAATGTACACGAAAGTACTCTTTTTAATGTTAATGTTAACAAAAACATCATTTTAACAATAATCTCATATGTAAACAGCTAACATTAACATTATAATAATTGTACTTGTTACATAGGTATAAACATTGAAAAATGTGAAACTCGAAACATTTTTAAAGAACATTTCCACGGGAAAGTGGTTCTCAGAATGAGTCCGTACCTAAAAAGCATGGATGCAACCATGTGAAGTATACCTTGTGCCCCTTCATTGAAGTGCCTTTACACGGTTTTTCGGATTTCAGGAAATGCCTCTTGTAACGGACAAAATTAGGTAATTTGCTCTAGGCTGATTAGTTTTAGTCTGGGATTAATAGATTCATATTTTGCCTTCATTAGATTTACTATTTTTTTACACCGACCTCAGTAGTTTGATCGATAAGGCGGTGCACTTGTAACTAGTGATCGGTGGTTCAAGTCCCAAGTTAAGCCAAGTGATTAACAAGAATATGATAACTTTAACATCAAAAACTTTACTATTTTTTAATAGTAAACTGTTAATAATTCTACTTACATCTACGAGGCAATTACAATACTTGACCTGTCTTGAAATTCTTTACCTCAACTAGTCTGGATTTCGCCTTTATTGGCTGCAGTCTCTCATACCTCTGAACCAAATTTCCCATAGTGCATGTATAATTTTCCCATTGGAGCGAGTACCCCATTTTTTATACCCGAGGAATGGATGCGTGAAAAGAGACGAAAAAAATGAGGATGAAAACATTCGTATGTAAACACCAAGTATTTTCATCAAGCAAGCTCGAATTAAAGTTGACTCAAGAGTTCTCTCCTCTGCTCCTCTCTCTCACTCTCTCTTTCTCTTTCTCTCTCTCTCTTTCTCTCTCTCTTTCTCTCTCTCTCTCTCTCTCTCTCTCTCTCTCTCTCTCTCTCTCTTTCGCATGAGTTTCTCTATGAAAACAATTACATTTAGAAAAATATCATAAAGAGTAAATGAATAC
>CM044956.1:35728804-35739105 GCA_024516035.1 Bactericera cockerelli
CTTTTTTTTTAAAATTTTTTTTAAAAAATAGCTCCCCCCTTTTTATCATCATTTTTTTCCCCTTTCCAAAATTTGCTAAAAACCCCATCCAACATATTTGGGAAACATGCAAAAAAAAAAGTTTTTTTCCCCCCCCCAAAAATTTTATTTTTAAGCGGTTTTTTTTTTTCCCCAAAAGGGGAAAAAAAAAGGGGGGGCCCGGGGGGGGAAAGGGGGTTTTTTTTTTTCTTTTGGAAGGGGAAAAAAAATTTTTCCAGTTGGGAAAAAAAAAATTTTTTTTGAAAAATTCCCCCCTTCCATTTTTTTTTTTAAACCCCCCTTTGTTTATCTGAAAATTTTTAACAAAAACCCTTTTTTTTTTTCACGAATAGGAGTGGGGAAGCTTGAATTTTAAAGAAAAGGAAAAAATTTTTGGGAAAAATCCCAAACCGGGGGGAAAAAAATTTAAATTAAAAAGGGAAAAACACGGTTAAAATTTTGTGTTAATCAGGAGGGGATTGGGGATATCACTTTTAAAAAAACCCCTTCCCCGTTAAAAATTTTGGAAAAACCCAAACCCCCAAAAACCCCCGGGGTTTTAAGGGGGCCCTCCCCCTTACCCAAACGAGCTAGTAATGTGTTTTTTTTAAAAATGGGGGGAAAAAAAAAAACTTGGTGGGGGCCCTTTGGGGAAATTCACCAATTGGGGGTTCCCCCCCACTGTTTTTAAAAAAAAACCCCCCGCTAAATAGGATTTGGGGGAAAAAAACCCAAAACAAATTCAAAACCCCTTGGGGTTTTTTGGGCCCCCCAAATCGGGGCTGTGGGGGGTTTTAATTTTTTAAGTGGGGGTTTTTTGTGATTTTCCCCAAAAAATGGTAAAAACCCCCCCCTTTTGGGGGTTAGGACCAGGGGGGGTTTAAAGGGGGTTTTTTAAAGGGAAAAAAAAGAGTTGGGGGATCGTTTTTTCGCCCCAATCTATTCCCGGTTTTTAAAAAGGAGCTAAAAATCTCAGGGGGGGATTTTTCCCCCTTTTGGTTAAAAAAAAACGGGGGGAAAAACCTTTTTCCAAGCTCCTCTTTCCTCATCTGCAAACCCCCCCGTCCCCCCCAATTTTTTCCCCCAATTTTGAAAACCCCCTTTCCCTTTCCCGATTTTAAACTGGATCCTCAGATCTCCGTGTCCCTCCGCACTCCGCGCTTCTCTAGAACCAAAATTTTTCCCCCTGCTGTTATTTTTCGCCCCCCCAATAGGGGGGGGCCCCCAACCCAGGGGGGTTTGGGGGGGTAGAGGGAGCTCATCGGGTTTTTCCCCCCCCTTTTTTCCCCGGGGGAAAATTTAAAAAAGGGGTTTTTGTCTAAAAACCCCCCGGGGGAAGGGGGTTTTTCAATTTTAAAGGTTTTAAAAGTGGGTTAAATAATATATTTTCCCCCTTTTTTTTTTTATGTATGATTTTTTTGTGGTGAAGCACAAGGCCCTCTTCTTTTTTTTTTTGGGGGGTTGCGCAGCTTTTACTAAGAGCCCCTTCACTTTTAAATTATTCAATTAATTATTTCTTTTTCCTCGGGTTTAATGCCCCCACTGGTCGTTATTTTTTTAAAAAGAAACTACTCTTTTTTTCATAAAGAGGTATGGGGGGCCCCCAAAACACCCAAGTAAAAAGGGGGAAAAAAATTCCACCCTGGGGGGGGATCAAACCCCCAGGTCCCCCGGGGGTTTTAAAAACCCCCTACCCGCGCAAAACTCCCCCCCCCCCCCGGGGGAAAATATAAAAATTTTAATTTTTTTGGGTTTTTGGGGTAGTGAAAGGAGTTTTTGGGGACGCGGGGGCCCCCCTTTTTTTCCCTGGCAAAACTTGGTATTTGGGGGTCTAACAAAAAAAGGGAAAAAATTTTACTTGGATAATGGTCTTTTTTCATTTTTAAAAAATTTCAAGGGTTTAAAAAAATTTTTTAAAATTTTTAAAAAACTGTCCACCTGAAAAAAAAATTTTCAAGAAGTTTTCCCCCCCCCACCCCCCAGTCAACACAGCAAGCCCCGGGGGGTTTGGGGTTTGATTTTTTTGGTTTTACGTTGTTTTTCCCCTAAAAATCTACATTTTGGTCAAGTGGTCATACCCCCGGGGGGGGTGAGGACATTTTTTTCATGTCAAAAATTTTTTTTTGGGAACCTTTCAAAAAATTTTTCATAAAAATATCGCCTTTTTTATCCTCCCCGATTAGAACTTTTAAAACCCCCCTTTTTATTCCAGCAGTAAGCCTAAGAATTTTTTAAAGGGGGGAAAAAAAAACCCCCAAATGGGGGAAAATTTCCCCCTTTGGGGTTTTGGGGGGTTTTAAAAACCCAAAAAAACCCCTCTGGCCCCCTCTGGATTCACCGGGGTTTCCCCTTTTTTCCACTGATTAGGGGGGAAAAAAAATTTGGAAAAAAGGGTTCAGAATTTTCCTACCGGGAAAAACAAAAAATTTCACGGGCCCTTTTTCAAAAAGAAGAAAAGGGAAATTTTTTTCCCATTTTTGGGGGTATGTTTAAAACCCCGGGGAACTGAAACGGTTTTTTTTGGTCCAGGCATATCGTGTCACCTAAGGGGAAACCAAGGGAAAAATTTCCCGGGGGCCCCTTACTTTTTTTTTTCAGGATAGCCCCCCTTTTTAGATGGATTTTCACCTCGTAAGTTTTGAAAAAATTTTGGGGGAATTTACAGGGGGGGAAAAAAAAGGGGGGGAAAAACCCCCTGATTAAACTTTCGAATGGTTCTTCTTTAAAATTAAAATTTTGTACGGAAAACCGGGCTAAAAAGCCCTTTTTTTTAAAAAAGGGGGGGTTTTGGGGGTTTTTGGGGCCCCCGGGGCCCCCCGGGGGGGGGGCCCGGGGCCTTTTTTCATTTTTTTAAAAAAAAAAACCCCCCCCCTTTTGCGCCCCCTTTTTTGGGAAAAAAGGGGTCTTTGTTTTTTTAAAAAAAAGAAAAAGGGGCCCCCAAATTTTTTATTTTTTTAATATTAAACTTTTAAAAAAGGGGGCCCCGCCCAATTTTGTGTCCCCCTTTAAAATTTGGGAAAACCCCCCGGGAATATTTTTAAAAAAGGGGGTTTTCGGGGGAAAAATTTTAAAAATTGTTTTGGGTTAACCCTTGGTAATTGGGACCTTATATTGGGAAAGGGACCGATTTTTTTTTTTTTCCGGGGCCCCCCTGTCGGGGTCGGGGGGGGGCCAATTCCCTTTTTTTTTTTAAAAACGAAAACCCCCCCTTGCGATCTTTTTTGGGGAAAGGTCAAATTTTTCCCCCTTTTTTCCGTCCCCCAATTTTTTAAAAATTTATGAAAAAAACCCTTTAAAAAAATTTTTTTGGGGGTTTTTCCCCCTTTAGGATACACAAATTTTATCGTTTTTCCAAAAATTTAAATTTTAAAAAAAAAAAAAATTTTTTCCCCAAAAGTTTTTCTTTTTTAAAAAACCCTTTTTTCCAAAAAAAAGGGATCGCAAGGGGGGGGGGGTTGGGGATTTAAAAAAAAAATTTGGGCCCCCCCCCCCCCCGGAAGGGGGGCCCGGAAAAAAAAATCAAAACCCCACTCAAAAAGGGGAAAGGGCTTATTACCCCCCGGGTTTTCCCAAAAAAAAATTTTTTAATTTTCCCGAAAAAAAAGCCCCTTCAAAAAATTTTCGGGGGGTTTCCCCCCTTTTTTCCCCAAACCCCGTAGTTATTTTTGAAAAATTTTTAAAAAAAAGGGCCAAAAAATAATACGGTTAAAACTCAAGTTGGCCGGGGTTTCCCCTTTAAGGCCCAGGCTTTATTACGTTTGTGTTTGGTTAAAACCTGCGGTTTTTGTGGAGGGGTTTTTTGTTAAAACAAAAAAATTTTTAAACCGGGGTTTTTTAATTTGGCCCAAATTTTCCAAAAAAAAAAAAAAAAAAATTTGTCACCCTGGGGCGGGATTTTTCCCAAAATTTATATGGGGTTTAAAAAGGGTCGTAAAAAAAGGCCACGACCAGGGGGGGGTTCCGGGGGTGACGATAATTTTAAAGGCAGCTTTTTTTTGGGGGGTTTCCCCAAAAAAATGGGGGTTTAAAAACCCGGCCCCTTTACATTTCATGTCAAGACCATTAAAAAAAAACCAATTTTTGGGGCCCTTTTATTTTTTAAAAAAATTTTGGGTTCTCCCTTTTAAAAAAAAAACCCCCATCCACTTTTCCTAGATAAATTCAATACCCCCGCCCCCTTTTTTCCGATGTTTTTTGGGTTTTACCAAACGACATCAAAAAATTTAAAAAATATCGCAGCTTTTTTTGGGTTTTCCAAAGGGAAATTTTTAGCTGGAAATATTTTTTAAACCCCAAGGGGGGAACCCCGGGTTTTTTGCGGGGGGGGCATTTGGGCCCCCCCAAAGGGGGCCCCTTTTTGTTGCTGGGGGGGAACCAGCTACCCCCCCCCTTTCCCCCCTTTTTTAATGTGGCCCCCAGGGGAAAAGTATTCAAGGGAGGTTGTATTGGGGGAAAATTTTTGTTTTTAAACTCCATAGTAGGTAAAATTTTTTTTCTCCTGTAAGGCGCTTTAAACTATGCGATCAGAAGGTCGTTCGCGCCGTGTTATAAAAAACCATTTTTTATAATTCAGACCTTATTGATTTATCCCAAAATATTATTAAAAGTTCATTTTGAGTAAAAGAACCTTTTACATACTTTAAATTGCTATAAATTAAAAAACCATCAATTTAATCTTGAGATACTGGCTAATCTGGCTATTCCCGGCCCCATCAGGCTGGGTGAGGATAATTTGAGTAGTTGGTTTGGATTTCCGAAGGGGTTTAAAACTCCCGCTGTGATATGACCATATAGTTGAAAGCGACGTTAAACCCAAAAAACCATCGTTATCCTCTCCGCTTATCTACTTAAATTCAGGACAGTGGGAGAAGATCGAGTCTACTCTCCGCAACTACGTCATCAGGACCAGGGTGCAAGCCAGGGTGCTCACTCTCAGCCTCGGCATAACGCAGCTACAGGACGAGAGGGGGAGGACAGGGACATCTACCTCTACTATAACCAGAGGACGAGGGACAAACTGATCAAAGTTCCCAAACTCTACGCCAAGGTAAACTATAACCAGAGGACGAGGGACAAACTGATCAAAGTTCCCAAGCTCTACGCCAAGGTAAACTATAACCAGAGGACGAGGGACGAAACTGATCAAAGTTCCCAAGCTCTACGCCAAGGTAAACTATAACCAGAGGACGAGGGACAAACTGATCAAAGTTCCCAAACTCTTCGCCAAGGTAAACTATAACCAGAGGACGAGGGACAAACTGATCAAAGTTCCCAAGCTCTACGCCAAGGTAAACTATAACCAGAGGACGAGGGACAAACTGATCAAAGTTCCCAAACTCTTCGCCAAGGTAAACTATAACCAGAGGACGAGGGACAAACTGATCAAAGTTCCCAAACTCTTCGCCAAGGTAAACTATAACAGAGGACGAGGACAAACTGATCAAAGTTCCCAAACTCTTCGCCAGGGTAAACTAAAACCAGAGGCGAGGGACAAACTGATCAAATGTTTCCCAAATCTACGCCAGGTAACTATAACCAGCGGACGAGGACAAACTGATCCAGTTCCCAAACTCTACGCCAAGGAAACAAAAACCGGGGACGAGGGGCAAACTGATAAAAGTTCCCAAATCTACCCCAAAGGGGAAAACTAAAACCCAAGGACGAGGGAAAACTGACAAGTTCCCAAACTCTCCCCAAGGTAAACTATAACCAGAGGACGAGGGACAAACGATCAAAGTTCTGCCCCCCTGCCCCCCTGGTACGGCCAAGGGGTGACGTCAATTTTGGGGTTTTTTTAGCAATTTGGGTCCCAAAAACAAAGTTTGGGCCCCCTGGATTTTTTCTGGCTTAACGTCGCGTCGCTTTCAACTGCAGGTATCTCATGACGGGGTCTCCATTCGCACGAAACTCTCAAACCTGCTACCCACATTAACCTCACCCAGCCTGGGTTGGGCCGGAACGCCAGCATCAAAAAATCTTCACCCCGCTGGATGTTGCTTAACTTTGATCCTACGAGAATCGATGCATTCAATGCGCCATCGACTCTGGCAGGATTAAAGTTAAGACAAGCCAGACACGCCCTCAAGTCGGAGTTTCAACCATCACAGCACCGGTTCTCGTAGAATCACCGAAGTCAGCAACGTCCAGCGAGGTGAAGACTTCGTGATGCTGGCATTCCGGCCCACCCTAGGCTGGATGAGGTAAATGTGGGTACAGGTTTGTGAGTTTCGTGCAAATGGAGGGTAACACCCCCGTCATGAGATGACCATGCAGTTGAAAGTGACGTTAAGCAATCAAGGATGCTAATAATTAACAAGGGGCCCAGAACCAAGTTATTCAAAGTTGACGTTTCCACTTCTATGCTGACTTTGTTCAAAGTTGCTTTTAAGCAAAGCTAGTGCAAAAGTGAAAAAATACAGATTTTATGCTCTAAGCGTGCTTTTACACCATCAGCTCAGGTGGGCTAGGGACGTGGAGATGCCACTCTCCAAATACAAGTTTACAATATCCTGTTTATTATGTACTGCAACCGTTTTGGTATTACACACAATAATCCTCGCATTGCAAGCTATACATTACATAATTATATTACCTATATTTTTAGGACCGAATTATAAAACAAGATTGTAAAAAGATAAGCCAGACGGACTCTTAAGTCGGACTAGACTGCGCTGTGATTGGTTGAAATTCCTACTTGAGTGACGATCTGGCTTAAATATCTTTGTTGTAATCCTATTCATAATTCGAACCATATTCTTAACACCCCCAGATTATCAACTTTGGCAACAGCTCAGCATCACCAAGAGTGTAGTCATAGTGGGGGTGAATCAACCCTATGAGAGTCATGTGAAAATGTCAACCAATGATATCATCTGCCCGGACGTTTGCGACAGGTAACCTACTTGTAATTCATTTCAATCTGTCTTGATTAACATGCATTTATTTATTTAGTAAAATGACGGGAGCTACCCATTATACAATTAAGACCCCAACTTAACCTATCAAAAATACAATTTAAAAGAATCAATATCAAAAAAACATTTAAAAAATAAATAAAATTAAACGTTAAATGTACTTAATACTAAAAGAAAGAATAACACTCCTAGGTCTGATGCTAGGTGGACAAAGCGGAAAGCTTAAGTTTTAGGTTGTCTGATGATGTTGTTAGATCTGGGTATTAGATCTGGAGGGTGAGAGAGTAAACATACTAAGAGTCCTGAATTCTAAGATTGAAGGAAACGGAGTTAGGGGGCGTTTTAAAAAACTGTTTTAAAGGAGGTGAAAGGTAATCCCATTTTCGTATTTCCTCTTTTATCTCACAGAGTTTTGTATGTAGTACAATGGAAGCAAATAAAAAATTTGGAGCTATTTTGATTCTATGCTACTTTGAAAAATTCCAAGCCGTTTTTGAGATATACGCTCCAAGAAAAAGCATCTACTTTAAAATAATAAAAAAGTTAGTTTCCAACTGGGATTATTGTTCTCTGCATGGGTTGTTCCCACCAAAGTTGGACATTACTAGGCCCCCGAAAGAGTTTTTGAAAAATAAAAAATCCACGGGTACATGTCCTAATTTATTATGCTTGAGTCATGAAATTTTTATTATAGATACAGGGTGTTCAAAAATCAGAAAATAAGGTATCAACTTTCGATTTTTAAATGGATCAATTTGAATTTTATATGATAATTTTACTTCTAAATGGTTATTGAGTACTTTTTTAAAAAACTAAAATATTACATACAGGGTGGTTTTTTTGGACCAATTGTTTTTCTAAATCTCGAATAACTCGATTTTGTTTAATTTTTTCGATAACAATAATAGATAGTGTTTGTGTAATGAAAACACACACTTTCAATTCGCACCAAAAAACATTATACAGGTTGGTTCATAAGTGAAATAATGACTTGATTTTTTTAAAACCGAGTTAAAAAAAAAATATTACGGATTAATAATTCTCGCCTAATTTTGGACATTTTGCGTTTGTCATATCGAAAAACAAAACTAAAGTGTTGTACAGAGTGAGACATAATTATTTTGCAACACCCTGTATATGGGCAGTCAAAGAGACGTAAAATTAAAACAAAAATACTGAATATGCTAGAAAATTTTCGATTTTTAGATTTCGATTTTTCTAACACCATAAAAAGTTATGGTGTTTTAACTAATATTGTTGCATGGACCACCCTGTAGATATTTTCCTAAACCATCATAAGGGTACTCGAAATTTGTCTAAAATTAAACGGAGAGTGCAAATCTGAAAGAAAAAACGAATTGAAAGAGCCATTATCAATTTTGTGATTACACCTACCTACTTTTCATATCAAGTTTTAAAATCATTCAGTGGTGGACACCAAATTTTGAATATTTCAAAATTCGTGTTTTTTACTTGTTTTTTCCCCCTGATCCGAAGTCTTCTTGAATTTAATACAACTTCGAGTACCCACATGATAGTTTATGAGAGTATCTACAGGGTGGTTCCATGCGACAATATTAGTTAAAACACCATAGCTTTTTAATTTCACAGAAAATCGAAGTTTTTCTTGCATATTGGGGGCGGAATTAATAGACAACATCAATAACTTAAGTCGTTGGTACGTGTCGGTTTTCCCAATCTTACACAGCGCAATCCGCGACTTAGCGCCACAGAGGTATTACAAAAACGTCTATTAATTCCGCCCTTAGTCTTTCTGTTTAATTTTACGTCTCTTTGACTGCCCACATAAAGGGTGTTGCAAAAAAATATGTCTCACCCTGTACAAAACTTTAGTTTTGTTTTTCAATATGACCAACAAAAAATGTGTAAAACTAGGCGAGCTTCAATTTTCCCGTGCTACAGGGTTGTCAGCTTAACAAAAACTTATTACAGGAAAGTAAAAAGTAACTTGCTCTTTGGCATTTGTAAAGTCCGTTTTACTGCACATCGAAATACCTACTAAAATTTATACGACACCATCCTCATAAAAGTTTTTAATCAAAATAACTTTCAAAAAATTGGAGCAATTCATAAACCAAAACTATTGCATATTACAAAATAAGAAAGTTTGAGAACTCTTACCTGATACTGCAGAACTGCCATGCTTAAAATTTTAAACTTTAGAACAGACTCTAAAAAAATTTTGAACTTACTTTGCAAAAATTTCAAAACTAAAATTCACTGAACCAACGACTCGGACGCAAGGAGAACCGAAACTAAAGTGACTGCGGCGTAGTTTTCCACAGACCCTGCTTGCTCGGCCTTATTTTCCTCGATTCTGATTGGTCGAAATGTTATCATACGATCGGCTGACAGGTAAAAGCTACACAAAGAAACAGGTCCCTGAGAACTTTTCAGTTCCCACGCCTAAATAGAAAAACTTTCCAAGTAAACCAGTGGCGTCGATTAAATTTTATTTCATGACTTTTTCCTCTTTTTTAAATAGATTAAGTTAAACATAAAACGAAGATATTTTTGAGAGTTGACTAAGTGACATCGACTGAATTTCATTTTCATGACTTTTTTTACTCAAACTTTAAACAATATTAAATCATCATCAAAATGAAGTTATATTTGTTAGTTTTGCTTGTTGTAAATGAAGTAAGTAGGTAATGGCGTCGAATGAATTTAAAATTCATTACTTTTTTACTTAAACCGTAAACCAAAAAAATATTTTCGAGTTTTTGCTCGTGCTAAGTGAAGTAGTGAAGTAAATATTTTCTTACTAAACCAGTGGCGTCGACTAAATATAATTTTCTTTACTTTTTTATTCAAGCTCTTACAATATTAACTAGTATTGTCATCAAAGCAAGTTATTTTTGAGAGTTGTGCTCGTTGTAAAAATGAAGAAGGTACTTTCCTACAAAACATTTAGGATGAATAGCTCCGATTTCAATTTTTTTTTCATATTTCTGGACGTTTCATAACCTCCTGAGCAACTTTTGGTTTTTCTGGTCTTCCATAATTAGAAATAAATACCTAAAATGAGACGATTTATTGATGAATTTTACAGCATCGAGTAAAAATATAGAAATTTCTACCAGTTCCGAAAAAAAAAAAACAGTTATAGTTCTGTGACTGAAGTTAAAAGAAACTCCAGCGAGGTTAGGACTTGGATGGGTGTAAATAGTCACCCAATTCGAACCCTCGTGATGTTGGCTACTCCCCCCTCAGGTTGGGTGAGGATAATTTGAGTAACTAGTTTGTGAGTTTCCAGTGAATGGGAGGTAAACCTCATCGTGATATGACCATGTAGTTGAAAGTGATGTTAAAACCAAAAAAAAAAGGTCTCAAAAAAGTTTATTTTAA